>CAEFZP010000643.1:0-10752 GCA_903064625.1 Mallotus villosus
GCTACAGCATAAGTAAACACAGCGCGTAGCCTAGCTAGCGCCAAGCTAACTCACCTCCACGCAGCATGTCGACGATGGGTGTCTGCTTGCTAGCGGGGGTCAGGCACAGGTTGTCCATGATCAGCACCAGCATAAAGTCAAAACACGTACTTCTTGCCGGGTGATGGTCAGGTAGGTTCTGGAGACCCCACGTTGCAGTATTCTGATTGGCTGCGGTTCATGCCTGAGTCACTGGAGAAGGCCTTGAACTCCTCGGTGGGAGACCCCGTCTCGTCCTCCAGGTCGCTCACCTGGGGGGCAGGTAGAGGTGTCACCCCACGTCTTATCATGCACACACACACCCCCACACACACCACCACACACACACCACACACACACACACACCCACAACAGGGAGGGGTTGTACCCACCATCTCAGAGTAGGGTCTGATGTTGAGGGGGAACACGCTGGCGGCCAGAGAGAAGAGGAACTCTGCGCTGTGCCAGAGGGGCGCCAGGTCGGGCACGTTGTGGTAGAGGAACCTAAGAACTGCATGAGGGTGGAGGGGTACTCTCTCAGCCAGGACCCCTCATCCTCAGACTGCCAGGGCTGGGGGAGGAGTCATGGTGTTCACTATAGGTATTCCTGTTTAGTGGACATTTTTCCTCCTTCCTCCTCTCCCACCCCTCTATCCTCCCCAGTCATTCCTCCCCTCCAGGTTGAGCCCCTCTCCCCATAAGTTGAGCCCCTCCTCATCTCCAGGTTGAGCCCCTCCCACTCACAGTTGAGCCCTCTCCCCCCAGGTTGAGCCCCTACCCTCACCAGGTTTAGCCCCTCCTCACCAGGTTGGCCCCTCCCCTCACCAGGATTGAGCCCCTCCCCTCACAGGTTGAGCCCCTCCCCCTCACCGGTTGAGCTCACCAGGGTTGAGTCCTCCCTCACCAGGTTGAGCCCTCCCCTCTCCCCACCAGTTGAGTACTCCCTCCAGGTTGAGCCCCTCCCCTGCCACAGGTTGAGCCCTCCCTCTCACTCCCTCCTCAGGTTGAGCCCCTCCACTCAGGTTCAGCCCTCCCCTCCAGGTTGAGCCCCTCCCCTCACCAGGTTGAGCATGCTGCGCAGCATGGCCAGCAGCCGGAAGGCAGCCTCAGAGCAGACGCTGTGGATGAGCTGAGCATGGCGCTGGAGGCCGGAGCTCCCAGGATGTACGTCCAGTGGAGTCCAGGTTCAACTGGGGAGGCAGAGGGAGGGAGGGAGGGAGGCAGGGAGCAGAGGGAGACAAGGTACACACCCCGTAGACATTACTACACCACAATAACAGCCATGTAGGCGAAAGTGGCAGGTAAATGAGGAGGTACTGACGTGCTCCTGCAGGGTGTCAGGCAGCTCCGTCACAGGCTGCTGCAGGAACAGGAGCCATGAGCAGGAAGTAGAGCTCGGGGACGCTGGTGTGTGTTGGTCAGCAGCGTCTGCAGCACGGGGAACCTGGGAAGTGACACGCCTCCCGGTTGATCTCACGCACGTGGAGCGGCGCCTCGCGCTGCGACCCGTTGAAGCCTGAGGAGGGAGACAGGGCGTCACGAGAAGAAAAACTACTAACTGAATGTTCCTCTCCCTCCCTCCCTTTCCCCTCCCTCCCTCCCCTTCCTCCCATCCCCTCCCCATCCTCACCTCCTCCTCCACTCCCTCCCTCACCCCTCCCCTCCCTCCCTCCCTCCCTCCCTCCCCACCCTCCCTCCCCTCTCCCCCCAGCTCCTCACCCAGCACGGTGCCTATCTTGTTGGTGAGGACAGAGTCGGTGTGGTCCAGCCAGCCCCCCCCAGACAGCCCCTCTTGAAGCGGGAGGAGAGGATGTTCTGATGGACAGCAGCACCACCAGCACCCACAGCGCCGCCGTCACCGTGCTGGAGTGGAGGTGCTCCTCCATCAGCATCAGCAGCAGTCGAACCCCAGAGTCTTCACCAGCTCCTCACACGCCTGCAGGGGGAGGACAGAGAGCGGACAGAGAGAGACAGAGAGAGAGAGAGAGAGAGAGAGAGGAGAGAGAGAGAGAGAGAGGAGAGAGAGGAGAGACGAGAGACAGAGACAGAGAGACAGAGAGGGACAGAGAGACAGAGAGAGACAGAGAGAGACAGAGACGAGACAGAGAGACAGAGAGAGACAGAGAGAGAGACAGAGACAGAGAGACGACAGAGAGACAGAGAGAGAGGAGCGGGCTTAGTGTTCATGTTTGTTGCCTGGTTATAGAGTTGCGTTCGGTTTGTTTTCTCCTGAGGGACAGTGTTTGGCGTGTTTGTGGTGTGTTTACGTACTGAGCGTTGACGGTGGCCTTCTCCTTGGAGGTGAAGATGAGCTTTAGCAGGATGTCCAGCAGCCGGTTCCTCAGCAGGATGAGGTTGGCTGACAGGAGCCCTCCGAAGTCCTCGTCGTTACCTGGACACACAGCAGGGTGGTTAACCTCCCCCCCCCGAGCACACAGAGCACACGGAGCACACGGAGCACACGGAGCACACGGAGCCACGGAGCACACGCCTCCCACACCTCACACACGCCTCACCACGCCTCACACACGCCTCACACACAAACCTCACACGCCTCACCGCCTCACACGCCTCAGACCTCCTACACACACCTCACACACGCCTCAAACGCTCACACACGCCTCACACACGCCTCACACCCACCCTCACCACACCTCACACGCCTCCACACTCACACTCACTCCTCCACACACGCCTCACACGCCTCTCAACAACGCCCAACACACTCCTCACACACGCCCTCACACACCCTCACACACACCTCACACACGCCTCACACGCCTCTCACACACGCCTCACACACGCCTCCACGCGCTACGCCGTCAGGCTAACTGTGTTTACCTCCGTCGATCTTCTCCTCGTTGCTGATCTCCATGACCACGAACTTCTCGCACACGGCGAAGGTGGGCAGGGTGGAGGAGGAGATGAACTGACCGAACCTGGAAGGCAGAGAAAACAGGTCAGTACCACCCCTGTAGGATACATGGTTCAGTCCATTACTCAGTACCACCCCCTGTAGGATACATGGTTCATGTCCGTTTGGTCAGTTAGGGTTAGGGTAGGGTAGGGGTAGGGCAGTACCTGAGCAGGTGGTAGGGGTAGGGCAGTACCTGAGCAGGTGGTAGGGGTAGGGCAGTACCTGAGCAGGTGGTAGGGGTAGGGCAGTACCTGAGCAGGTGGTAGGGGTAGGGCAGTACCTGAGCAGGTGGTAGGGGTAGGGCAGTACCTGAGCAGGTCGTAGGGGTAGGGGCAGTACCTGAGCAGGTCGTAGGGGTTGGGCAGTACCTGAGCAGGTCGTAGGGGCAGGGCAGTACCTGAGCAGGTGGTAGGGGCAGGGCAGTACCTGAGCAGGTGGTAGGGGTTGGGCAGTACTGAGCAGGTGGTAGGGGTAGGGCAGTACCTGAGCAGGTCGTAGGGGTAGGGCAGTACCTGAGCAGGTGGTAGGGGTTGGGCAGTACCTGAGCAGGTCGTAGGGGTGGGCAGTACCTGAGCAGGTGGTAGGGGTTGGGCAGTACCTGAGCAGGTCGTAGGGGCAGGGCAGTACCTGAGCAGGTGGTAGGGGCAGGGCAGTACCTGAGCAGGTGGTAGGGGTTGGGCAGTACCTGAGCAGGTGGTAGGGGGTAGGGCAGTACCTGAGCAGGTCGTAGGGGTAGGGCAGTACCTGAGCAGGTGGTAGGGGTGGGCAGTACCTGAGCAGGTCGTAGGGGTGGGGCAGTACCTGAGCAGGTGGTAGGGGTTGGGCAGTACCTGAGCAGGTCGTAGGGGCAGGGCAGTACCTGAGCAGGTGGTAGGGGCAGGGCAGTACCTGAGCAGGTGGTAGGGGTTGGGCAGTACCTGAGCAGGTGGTAGGGGTAGGGCAGTACCTGAGCAGGTCGTAGGGGTAGGGCAGTACCTGAGCAGGTCGTAGGGGTTGGGCAGTACCTGAGCAGGTCGTAGGGGTTGGGCAGTACCTGAGCAGGTCGTAGGGGCAGGGCAGTACCTGAGCAGGTGGTAGGGGTAGGGCAGTACCTGAGCAGGTGGTAGGGGTAGGGCAGTAACCTGAGCAGGTGGTAGGGGCAGGGCAGTACCTGAGCAGGTGGTAGGGGTTGGGCAGTACCTGAGCAGGTGGTAGGGGTAGGGCAGTACCTGAGCAGGTCGTAGGGGTGGGGCAGTACCTGAGCAGGTGGTAGGGGTTGGGCAGTACCTGAGCAGGTGGTAGGGGTAGGGCAGTACCTGAGCAGGTCGTAGGGGTGGGGCAGTACCTGAGCAGGTGGTAGGGGTTGGGCAGTACCTGAGCAGGTGGTAGGGGTAGGGCAGTACCTGAGCAGGTCGTAGGGGTGGGGCAGTACCTGAGCAGGTGGTAGGGGTTGGGCAGTACCTGAGCAGGTGGTAGGGGTAGGGCAGTACCTGAGCAGGTGGTAGGGGTAGGGCAGTACCTGAGCAGGTCGTAGGGGTTGGGCAGTACCTGAGCAGGTGGTTGGGGTAGGGCAGTACCTGAGCAGGTCGTAGGGCAGTACCTGAGCAGGTGGTAGGGGTAGGGCAGTACCTGAGCAGGTCGTAGGGCAGTACCTGAGCAGGTGGTAGGGCAGTACCTGAGCAGGTGGTAGGGGTAGGGCAGTACCTGAGCAGGTCGTAGGGGTGGGGCAGTACCTGAGCAGGTGGTAGGGGTAGGGCAGTACCTGAGCAGGTGGTAGGGGTTGGGCAGTACCTGAGCAGGTGGTAGGGGTAGGGCAGTACCTGAGCAGGTGGTAGGGGCAGGGCAGTACCTGAGCAGGTGGTAGGGGTAGGGCAGTACCTGAGCAGGTCGTAGGGGTAGGGCAGTACCTGAGCAGGTCGTAGGGGTTGGGCAGTACCTGAGCAGGTGGTAGGGGTAGGGCAGTACCTGAGCAGGTCGTAGGGGTAGGGGTAGGGGGCAGTACCTGAGCAGGTGGTAGGGGTAGGGCAGTACCTGAGCAGGTCGTAGGGGTTGGGCAGTACCTGAGCAGGTGGTAGGGGTAGGGGGCAGTACCTGAGCAGGTGGTAGGGGTTGGGCAGTACCTGAGCAGGTGGTAGGGGTAGGGGGCAGTACCTGAGCAGGTCGTAGGGGTAGGGGTAGGGCAGTACCTGAGCAGGTGGTAGGGGTAGGGCAGTACCTGAGCAGGTGGTAGGGGTAGGGGTAGGGCAGTACCTGAGCAGGTGGTAGGGGTAGGGCAGTACCTGAGCAGGTGGTAGGGGCAGTACCTGAGCAGGTGGTAGGGGTAGGGCAGTACCTGAGCAGGTGGTAGGGGTAGGGCAGTACCTGAGCAGGTCGTAGGGCAGTACCTGAGCAGGTGGTAGGGGTAGGGCAGTACCTGAGCAGGTGGTAGGGGTAGGGCAGTACCTGAGCAGGTGGTAGGGGTAGGGCAGTACCTGAGCAGGTCGTAGGGCAGTACCTGAGCAGGTGGTTGGGCAGTACCTGAGCAGGTCGTAGGGGTTGGGGGCAGTACCTGAGCAGGTCGTAGGGGTTGGGGGCAGTACCTGAGCAGGTCGTAGGGGTTGGGGAAGCCCTGTAGCAGCAGGCTGAGCACGGTGCTGATGGCAGCGATGGTGGGCTGAGACAGAGACGTGTCTCTCAGGGTCAGCAGGAGACGGGGGATCAGCTGGAACTCACGCAGGAGCTTGGTGTTCTTAGCTGCCTCGCTGGAGAGGGAGAGGAGAGGAGGGGGGAGGAGGGGAGAGGAGAGGAGAGGAGAGGAGAGGAGAGGAGGAAGAATAATGTTAGCAGAACTAAGCGCTACATACACTCTGTGGGGTGTGAAGTATGTCTAATTGAAGCCAGTTTCAAATATATATATATTTTAAAGCATTTAACAAAAACAAGTGACTGTATAAAAGCGAAACATACCTGGATTCAGTGAGGAGCTCGATGAAATGCTCGAACAACGACAGGTGAAGCTCGTAGGGAGCATGGAGCCAGACCTGCACACAACAACAACCAGGTCATCACAGGGCCAGAAGCAGCCATCTTGGCTCCAGACCAACCCCATCCCCTGGCCACGCTAGCCCCCCCCAGCCCCCAGCCTCCCCAGCCCCCAGCCCCACCTCGAAGTCACACAGCAGGTCCTGGAAGGCGGTGGAGTTGGGGATGATGGAGGTCTCGTGGCCGCTGTCCACCGTCCCCACCAGGGAGAAGGTGAGGTGCAGGATGTGGCTGTTGAGGAGGGGGCGTTTCTTCTTCAGCAGCATGGCCAGCAGCTAGGAGACACACAGTCAACCACCACACAGACACGTGTTTATGTCCTTACATCTTGTGACAAACCAGAATTAAGAGGGCCGTAACCCTTGTTTATCAAACACTGGTGTTGATGAACACTGAAGGCTGTGCATTCTGGGTACTGTAGTTTACCTGGTAGCCTTTGATCCGCTCCATCTCCTTGCTGGCCAGCGGGTTGCTCTTGACGACGCACACCAACGCCTTGACCGCCGCGTACAGACCCTCCACGTCCGACGCCATGGCAACCAGGCCCAAGATGGCGGCCGCCCCTCCGACGTACTGCAGGTTGGTGGCGACGGGCTTGGGAAACGAACGCACGCACGCCTGGACCAGAACATCCAGAACGCTCCGTTACTTAGAGACAGTTTGTTGGGACGTTGTTTATGCTGTTTGTAAGTGAAGTGTGACAGGAAAGGCAGAGAAAGGGGGGGGGGTGGGGGAGGAGGAGGAGCCAGGGTGTCCTACCCAGGTAGCCGATGACGGCAGCTCCGATGGTGCGGGCGGGGGCCGTTCAGGTGACCGGCCGCGTTGTGGATGAGCTTGACCGGCGTGGCGTTCTCATGAGACGACACGGTCAGCTGGGAGGAGAGGAGAGACAGGTGAGACAGGTCACCTCACACACTCAGAGAGACGGAGAGAGAGACATAGAGAGAGAGAGAGAGAGAGAGAGACAGAGAGAGACAGAGAGAGAGAGAGAGACCCAGAGAGAGAAAGAGAGAGAGTAGAGAGAGAGAGAGAGAGAGAGAGAGAGAGAGAGAGAGAGAGAGAGAGAGAGAGACAGAGAGAGAGACAGAGAGACACAGAAAGAGAGGTCACCTGCTTGGCGATGGCCTTGCCGTCCAGCTTGTTGTAGACCTTCCTGATCTTGGCCACGGTCAGGGAGGACACGGAGAGGGCGTACAGGCTGAAGGAGACCTTCTCCTCTGGGACCAGAGACACCAGGGAGGGGGGCGCTGCCTCCGCCTTGGAGTCCTTACCTGGGGGAGGAGAGAGGGGGAGAGAGAGGGGGGAGGAGAGAGAGAGGGGAGGACGAAGCACAGTCACACCCAGGAGCTGAACGAGACACTGACATCATCAAAACAGACCTGGGACATATAGATCAGGGATTTATAGAACTAGGATATATACAGTCGTATGCAAAAGTTTAGGCACCCCTCTGAGGCTGCATGATAATTTCCTGTCTTCACCAAAAAGATCAATATAATATTGTAATATTACTTTTCTAGTTAACACTGAGTGCTGGGGTGTTTTCCAGACAAAGATATTTGGTGTAGCAGTATTTAGTTGTGTGAAATTAAATCAAATGTGAAAAAAAGGCTGTGCAAAAGTTTGGGCACCCTTATCATTTATTTGATTTGAATACCTCTGCCTACTAAATGCTGATTAACTGCAACACATAGTTAGTCTGATTAACTCGTTAAGCCTTCAATTACATAAAAAGGTGCATTCAATCATTAGAAAGGGTATTTAAGTTAGCCAATTGCAAGTTTTGCTTCTCTTTGATTCTCCTCTGAACAGTGGCAAAATGGGGGCATCAAAACAGCTATCAAATGATCTAAAAACAAAGATTGTTCAGCAGTATGGTTTAGGGGAAGGCTACAAAAAGTTATCCCGGAGGTTTCAGCTATCAGTTTCCACTGTGAGGAATGTCATTAGGAAATGGAAGGCAACAGGCACAGTTCTTGTTAAGGCCAGAAGTGGCAGGCCAGGAAAAATAACAAAGAGGCAAAGGCGAAGAATGGTCAGAATGGTCAAGGACAACCCTCAGATCACCTCCAAAGAGCTGCAAGGTCATCTTGCTGCAGATGGTGTCACTGTGCATTGCTCGACCATTCAGCGCACATTGCACAGAGAACAGCTGTATGGGAGAGTGATGCGGAAGAAGCCTTTTCTGCACACGCGCCACAAAAGGCTCGCTTGAGGTTTGCCAAACTACATTTGAACAAGCCAGGCTCATTTTGGAACAAAGTACTGTGGACTGATGAGACAAAGATGGAGTTATTCGGTCACAACAAGAGGCGTTACGCATGGAGGCAAAAGAACACAGCATTCCTAGAAAAACACTTGCTGCCCACAGTAAAATTTGGTGGGGGGTCCGTCATGCTGTGGGGCTGTGTGGCTAGTGCAGGAACTGGGAATCTAGTTAAAGTTGAAGGTCGTATGGATTCAACTCAGTACCAGCAAATTCTGGACAATAATGTTCAAGAATCTGTAACAAAGCTGAAGTTACGGCGCAGTTGGGTGTTCCAGCAGGACAACGACCCGAAACATTGCTCCAAATCCACTAAGGCATTTATGCAGAGGAACAACTACAATGTTTTGGAATGGCCATCCCAGTCCCCAGACTTGAATATAATTGAAAATCTATGGGGTGACTTGAAGCGGGCTGTCCACGCTAGGCACCCATCAAACCTTACTCAACTGGAGATGTATTGTAAGGAAGAATGGTCCAAATTACCTCAATCCAGAATCCAGACACTCATCAGAGGATATAAAAAGCGTCTAGAAGCTGTTATTTTTGCAAAAGGAGGCTCTACTAAATATTAATGTGATTTTTCTGTTGGGGTGCCCAAATTTATGCAAGTGTCTAATTCTCTTATGATGCGTATGGCATATTTTCTGTTTATCAAATAAACCTTATTTCACGGCTAAAATATCACTGTCCATGACGTATGTGTATATATATGACAAAGACGTTCCTCATCCAAACGCCCAACATTTTATAGATGAAAGTAATGGAGATTATCAGGGGTGCCCAAACTTTTGCATACGACTGTAGAACTAGGATATATAGATCAGGGATATATAGAACTAGGATATATAGAACTAGGATATATAGAAACTAGGATATATAGAACTAGGATATATAGATCATGGATATATAGAAGTAGGATATATAGATCAGGGGTGTACAGAACAGCCTGACTCTTACAGGGCAGGTAGACAGCCTGGAAGCTGCCAACGTAGTTGGGTCCCAGCTCGTAGATGGCGGCTACGCTGGCGCTAGGCAACGCCTCCTCCAGGAAGTGGGCGGGGCCGAGGCGCCAGACCAGGGTGGAGAGCTGGCGTTGGGCGGGGGGCGTGCCCACGTACCCGTACACCGTGCTCACCACAGGGGGGTTGGTGGAGCCAGAACCCCCAGGAGCACTGTGGATGTAGTGGAGCTGGAGGGGGGGGAGGGGGGGAAGGACAGGAGGAGAGAGAGGAGGGGGGGAGGAAAAAAGGAGAAGGATAAAGAAGGAAAACAATTTGACGTTACAGAGGGAAAGATAACATCCTCTCAGGGCACAAGGGTTAAGGTAACACACACACTGCCTGTTTTCCCCCCTCCCCCCTCTTCTCTCACCTCCCCCCTCTCCTCCCCCCCCCACCCGCCCCCCCTCCTCCCTCCCCCCCTCCCCTCCCCCCTCATCGCTCCCCCCCCCACCCCCCTCCTCCTGCCCCTCCCCTCCCCTCTCTCCTCCCCCGTCTCCCCTCCCCTCTCTCCTCGCCCTCCCTTCCCCTCCTCCTCACCCCTCCCCTCACCTCACCCCTTTCCTCCTCCCCTCCCCCCCCTCCTCCTCCCTCCTCCTCTCCCCTCACCTCACCCCCTTTCCTCCTCCCCTCACCCCCTCCTCCTCCCTCCTCCTCCTCCCCTCACCCCCCCCCTCCTCCTCCCCTCCCCTCCCCTCCCCTCCCCCCTCTCCTCCTCCCCCCCTCACCTTCACCGTGCCCACAGTCTGTCCGTCCAGGTACAGGGTGGCCATACTGTTCTTCAGCATGCCCTTACTCATCACCAACACCAGGTGGTGCCACTGGCCCTCCGCTATCAGCTCCCCGCAGCGGAAACGAGCACAGCAGGGCAGGATCTCGTAGAAGGATGACTCCTCGCTCACATCATCCGCTAGGGGGGAGAGGGGGAGGGAGAGGGGAGGGAGAGGGGAGGGAGAGGGGGAGGGGGGAGGGAGAGGGGGAGAAACCAAAACGTCAACCTGATGCTGTGTGTTGGACTGTTGTCAGGGTCTTGAGGTATTTGGGGTAGCTGGGGGGAACAGGAAGGTAGTCTGAAGGTGTTGGGAAACACCAGGAGAACGTTTGAGGAATGTTTCTAGATCAAAGCTGAGAGGAGCGCTGCCTCTCTGTGCGCTGGTCGGCATGACGATGTATAGCTCTGTAATCTTCTTCTTGGGACTCAATAATTTAAGTTGGACGAGACACAGGCTGAATTATGCAGAGCTGAGAATCCTGGGAAGGTTTATGATGACGACAGAGACTCCAGCTACACATACTGTCCTGCTGGGCAGAGTGTGTTAGCGTGTATGCTAACGTGTGTGCTAACGTGTGTGCTAACACCTGCTTGCGTGTGTATGTGAGCATGCTAACGTGCGCTAGCGCGGCTGCTAGCGCGGCGTCCTCACAGTAGCTCTGCAGCAGCTCCTCCTTGGTGGACACGGTTAGCGAGCGGTCGCGGGCGGCTAGCACCACGGCCAGACACACGTAGTGCTGCTCGGAGCAGGCGGCGCGGCGCACCAGGGTCAGCAGGC
>CAEFZP010000644.1:0-31914 GCA_903064625.1 Mallotus villosus
GGGAGAGGGGGAGAGAGAGGGAGGGGGGGGCGAGAGAGAGAGTTCTGTGTATTTATTAACTATGGTGTGCGGAACATGCCACATGTAGTCCACTGAAGCCCTTGTGTAAATATACATTCAAAAAAAGTTTTTACACGTATTTGGTCACATTATAGACACAAACACAAGTAAGCACTGGGACAGAGATAAGACCGATGAGGCTTCAATGTTGGCTCTATACAGAACTAGAGATAGGCTGATATAAAATCAAAACAATGGCCTTTTTAAACTTCTGCATTGATAGAGGGAGAGAGGGGAAGAGATTTGATGATGAAAAGATGAAAAGATTAAACGAGGTAGATGATGTGCTGATACAAACGGGTAACGGGATGCCACGGAGGAAGTGCAGCAGATAGCGACAGTACGGACGAGAGAAAGTGATAAAGTACAACCAGAGAAGAAAAAAGAGAAAAAACAACGGAACATTTTTGGTCAACCTTTCGCAGACAGCAGAGAGGGGAGGAGGAAAGAGGTAGAGAGCGAGAGAGGGAGGGAGAGAGAGAGAGAGAGAGAGAGCGTGTGTCTGTGTTTTATGAATGAAGTGAGTCAGAGGCGATGTGTCATGGGCCCGACGTCTTTATAAAGGAAGTTTTAAACAAGCCTAAACATTTCACAGCGCGCAATATTGGACTTACACACTCGCATCCCTCTCTCCACCTCTCCGTCTAACCCTCTCTCTGTTCATCTGTCTGAGTGTTCGTCTGTCTTTATAGCAGTTCAAAGAGCAACTTTACTGAACAAAAACTTTAGAGAAATAATTTTGTTTTTCTTCTGTCGGGTGATTTTAGACACCCCTCTACTTTCTCATTCATTCATTCTCTCATTCCTCTTTCCTTCTGCTGACTCCTGGCTTCTTCGCTCTGCGTGAAGTGTGAAGTCGAGAAGGATCTGGAGCACGTGACAATATCCGGAGCTCAATTTATTAATTAATTTTCAGTCTTTATTTATTTATTTGTCTATTTACTTGTTTTATTTATTCTTTGGACCCAACAAATATGAAATGTAAGTGTTGACATCATTTTATCATCCTTTTCTTTTACTAACGTTTTTCTTTTACAACCTGGTTACAATACAAAGCCGAATTATTTCTCAACAAAGTACTTTGTCTCTTTAAGTGACCGTTTAGTGCAACAAGTGTTCCAGGTTGAATGAGTTCTTCGCAGTTTCTTATAACATGCAGTTTGCAGTTCTTCATAAGATGCTTGTTTCTGGCCGTGTTCTGGCAACAGTCTTCTGTGCTTCTCCTGTAATTATCAAGAGATTTATCATTTCAACATTTGCGGCTTCTTTTTAATACTTTGCCTTTGCCTTGTATTTGAACTTGAAACAGAAAGAATGAATGAGGTTAGTGTTTAAGAGTTGTCTTTGCTTAGACTGTAATTTATACCACATCCTACAACTCTGGTATCCTGTTGCAGGTGTGACAATCACACGCATTCATTCAGTTGCTCATGGGTTGAAGGGATGATGATATTTAGTGTCATACCGTATAATGATTTAATAGTTTGTGCTCAACTTGTGATAACATGAACGTGAAGGCGGCAGGTGATTTCTCAGCCAAGTCGTAGAGCATTGTTTATCTTGTGGTGCAAGATCTTTCTCCGAAGAGCTGACAGCCGTGGCCTGAGGTCGTTATCATTACACGAGATGACAGAGCGTCCGCTGCAGCGATATCAACTAATTGCTTCCGTTTTCTTCCCTCTCTCTCTCTCTCTCTGCAGTGCTGGTCGACTCCTCCTCGTCTCTACTTCTCTCTCTACTATTGGCTCAGCTGTCTTTATTTACGTCCGCTCACCCTGTCAATCACCGGCGACTTCAAGAACTGGACAAACTCACCAACCAGACGAGAAATCTGATGAAAGTCACGAATGACCTATTGGTGAGTTAAATATTGCGGTGATGTCAGAGGGGTTGCGATGCTGAATCATGGCTACTGCTTGGGAATTAGAAAGTGAATGGCCATTGTCCAGATATTACTGTAACATCATACGCTGGAAGGCTATTAGCTTACATAATAAGTGTCACTGCTAAAGTATTTCCCTGGGCTTGCCACACTGTATTTGCTGGATAATCAGCTTTCACTGACGGCAAACTGTGAAGTTCACCCTTCAGAGAGCTTGTGATCTCAGACTTAATCCCCAGTTCGCGGGGCTCAACTCTGACTCAGCCGCCTCCTGCTAACGCCAGGAGACTTCAGAGGCCCAGGTGTCGTTTCCCCCTCAGACTTATCTAGAGCCCACATCTGACTATGCACACACTTACCGAATATCCCAAGTTTTCCGGTCGATACCAGGAAGCACGGTTCCTTATTCCTCTCAACGGGTTGTTAAAAGACGCTAAAGGGACGTTTGAACGGTACGGCGTAGATTCCGGCCACAGACAGACGGTAGTGGCATATATACCAGGCCTAATGTGTGAACTTGGCACCAGGGAAATCAGATTGGAACCATGCACCTAAGGACATCGTCTGCCCTCCACTCTTATGTCACCTTGTGTTTGAACAGGTGGATAGAAAAACATGTTTTATCTGTTGATTGTCAGTCACTCATGGCTGATAGAGATTCTGTTTTTGCATCAAGCAAATGAGAGGCCTCTTTTGTTCAAGGCATGAAGTCAAAAATAGGTACATACTCTCTCTAGATAGTCAGCGTGTGGATGAGTGCGTGTGTGTGTGTGCGTGCGTGTGTGTGTGTGTATTAAGCACAACAGTTGTTCATGCGGGCGTGTTGCTGTGTTGTGTTGTCTTAAAGGTCACAGATGTTAGAAGTAGTGTTAGCGAAGACAATGCTGCTACAACTCTGCACAGCAATACTGTGAGCAGCCTTGACGTGAATGAAGTGTTGGTGTATCAGTGATATGAAGAATGTATTATGGTTTAAGCTCGTATTGTGAGTAAACTGGACAGGAGTCAAGGATGGGAAAGGAACAAAGATGGGAGTCAACGGAAATCCCCCTGAAGAAAGCAATAAAACACAGTATGTGTGTGTGTGTGTGTGTGTGTGTCTGTGTGTGTGTGTGTGTGCGTGTGTGTGTGTGTGCGCGTGTGTGTGTGTGTGTGCGTGTGTTTGCAAGTTCCGGTGAGCAAGTGAGAGAGAGAGGGTGTGTGTGTGTAGGTGTGTTTGCAAGTTCCTGTGACGGAGAGGGTGTGTGTCTATGGGGGAGTGAATGAACATTGGTCAGTGTACAGTGTGTACACACGTGTGTAAACTTGTGTGAGTGTGTATGCGTGCGCGTCGAGAGCGCTGTAAATAGTTGTGGTTTTGTAGGTGTGTTTAGTGTTTGGAGTTTTCGGTCGCCACAGCAAAGTGGCCTGATAACGATCGGAGAGGTTTATCACATTCCAGTATTTGCATTCAGGAAGATGGGCAAGTGGGCTGGGGAGGGGAGGTGGGGGTGTGAGGAGAGGAGGTGCGGCGGGGAAAGGGAGGTGGGGCTGGGGAGGGGAGGTGGGGTGTGGGGGAGATGGTGCGGGGAAGGGAAGGTGAGGAGAGGAGAGGTGTGAGGAGGGACTTTGGGTACAATGTTTCGCTGAGTGAGGTCATGATCTCTCAAGAGAACAGGAGCACAAGAGGAACAATTACAAGTTGAAAGAGAACAAGCGATAAAAAGATCAGAGAGAGAGAGAGATAGAGAGAGATAGAGATAGAGAGAGAGAGAGAGAGAGAGAGAGAGAGGGGAGAGGAGGACAAGTGGAGATCAGTTTGTGTGTGTGCGCACACGCGTGCTTGTCGGTGCACGTGTGTGTGCAGGCGTGCGTATGTGTCTGTGTGTTATGAGAAAGCGTGTGAAAGACAGTGGGTAGAGAGAAGTGGAGGGAAAGAGGGAGGAATGTTTGAGGAAATAGAGTTGGGAGTAAATTTAGACCAGCGCAAGACACAACATTTTACCACAAACATAAGTGACCGATTATGAAAGACGGGCAGATGTGAATATGAAACAGTAAACGGAGCAACTTTCACGTCGTCAATGACGACCACAACAATGAAACCCGAATCTTTTGCAAAGGCGGAAAAAAGAAAACAACAACACAATTTGGCAATTTATTTCTCGTTCCGTTTCCACTCTTATAAAAAACTGCATGCCGCATTGATCATTCTTGTTTATTTAAAACATATATATTACACATCTACAACCCAGTTGAGCTGTAGATGATAGCATCTTACTCCCTCTAGTGGCGGGATATATTCAGGAAATATTTTACAGCTGGTGTTTGGGCAGTTTTGTACACAGCACTACGTCATTCCAGCTTATAATAGCCTCGGCCTTGGAGTTTCCCTGCAGCCCTGTGTTGTCTATCCCATTCTGGGTCGTCTTAGTCACTGCATCTGCCGTCGCCCTCTCTCTCTCTCAGTAGACACCATCCTGTGGCTTCAGGTCACCAACTCCTCTTGTTGACGTTGGGAGGTTGAATCTGGGTGAACTCTCCATGAACGACCATGACTCTCTCAGAGGGGGGAAAGCATCCGTCCCGAACCCGACCAGACAGTCATTCGATCTGGGTGTCGCTGTCATATTTTCCTGATGTTTCCATGACCCGGGCATTGCATTCAGGGTGTAGTCGACTGATGAAATGTTGTTTTTCTCTTTCAGAAAGAGCATTTTTCAGACTTGGAACACCTGGAACAGCACAGGTTCAAATCTCTGCCAGCGATGAACCACAAAGCCGCTGATGTCCACTCCCTTGAGGTGTGTGTGTACGCCTGTGTGTATATTCTGTGTATATCGTGTGTCTGTGTGTTGTACCACACTACGACTCCACAACCCTTCATACTTCCTCTCTCTCTCTCTCCGTCTCTCCCTACAGTTGAGACCCACTCTCTCTCAGCTCCACCATGACCTGAGCATGTTCGAGAAACATTTCCTCTGGCTGAACAACGCGTCTCGGAGGCACCACCACCCTGCTCTGCCTAAACTGACAGAGATGATGTCCCTGATCAAGGCCCTGAACACCACCTTGCAGCGCCAGGTAACAGCACTCTGTCTGTCAACAGAAGTCCAGCTCCCCATCTCTCTGCTGTCAGATGAGAGAAAGAGAGAGAGAGAGGAGAGAGAGAGAGAGAGAGAGAGAGAGAAAGAGAGGGAGAGAGAGGGGGGGGAGAGAGAGAGGGGAGAGGGAGAGAGAGGAGAGAGAGAGAGAGAGAGAGAGAGAGAGGAGAGAGAGAGAGGAGAGCGAGAGAGAGCGGAGAGAGAGAGGGGAGAGAGAGGGGGAGAGGGAGAGAGATTAACTAACCGCTGAGGATTATCAAGCCCTTTCAAAAACTACTGTCGCAATTAGTCCTGTGTTGATTTATGCTCAGTAAACTGACAAGCAGGTGTATCATCTCATCTCTCCTCTCGATGCTCGTCAATCTCTATCTCTCTCTACATCTCTCTCTCTATCTCTATTATCGATCTCACTATCTCACCTCTCTCCCTCTGTAGATGGTAGAGTTGATGCACAAAGCTCACTCTGGTCACCCCGTCCCTCCCCCCTCAGCTCCAGAACCAGTTTGAGGTCCTGCAGTCTTCCCACGAGCTGCTCCAGCAGTTTGAGCGTTTCTGCAGCTGGGCTCATCGTGCCCTCATCAGCCTTAAGCACAACCCTAGATAGAGCTTGACCAATGGCTGCGGTCTCCAGGCACCACAGCCAATAACGATGCCCAGGACCCACACCTCAGCCAATGAAATCCTACGAACTACACGAACTACGACCAATGAACTACAACAACGATTCTCAAATATTCCGATAGCCAATGAGGATGCTTTACATAAACGTTACTGCCAGTTACAGTCCTCAACATTCACACTAAGAACATTGGTTTATAATTTAGTCTCCCTATACTAAATGCCTAATGTTTATTATTTATTTATGTATGTATTTATTTATTTATTATTAGTTATTTATTTAATGTTATTTATTTAATTTTGTAACATGTCCTGTTATTATTACTTATCTATTATTGTGAACTCGGTTACTTATATTATTATTATTATTCTGAACTATTCTATCTGTGATTACGCAGTGGCACTTCTTAATTTCTATCCATGATACTGATTGTATTTCATTGTTCTTAGTTCATTTTCTTTACGTTAATCCAGTAGATGTAGCAAAAAAATTAGAACAGCACCAATTGGTTTTTCTTTCTTAGAATGCTGTGTTTTCAGAATTCCGAATTCCGAGTTCTCTTGCTGCAGATTGGCTGATCCTCACAGAGCCATGTTCTATATTCCAACTGTTCCATTCCTCATCTGATAACACAGAGAATAGTTATCCCTATTGTAGTCAGGATGTAAACTCAAAGGAGACAGCTCATTGGTCCCCTTGCATACAATCGACTAGGTTGCTATGCACAGTGGCTGTTTACCTGATACTGAAAATACATGTGACTTACTGAACAAGTTGTATGAATACACCCTGAGCACTGATGGATCCCATTAAATTCTTTGCACAAACTTGTTAGGATCAGCTGGTAGAGAAAGCTGGCTGGTCTTAAACATGTGCCTTGGGGTGAAAAATCTATTTTATAGCAATGTACGAGACAAAACACCCCAAGCCTTAAAATACTATGTATTGTGATACTATTGTCCTGTACAGCTGTATACTTGTAGAAGAATGTAAAATTGTTGTGTACAATGCAACTGGTTATCACATTGTAGTTTTCCATTACATAATGTATCTGAATACTAGCACAGTGCTACCCCTTTGTCTTATAATATTCTATTTTAGCATTCTGTTAAAGTATTTAATATTTATTTAAGTTACTTTGATGGAACTATTTATTTGCGCTGAGGAGGGACAAGACTTCTCCAGTAATTTTTGTACTTTTATACTGTTTTATCAACGTTTTATTCCTTGTGATTGATATTGTCCATGCTGGAACTTTGGCAAAGGCCGACATAATAACCAAATGTTGTCCTTTAATGTGAAATATGTGCCTTTGATTTATTATTATATTAAATAATAATAAAAAACGTTGTACAATGGATTTTCTTTTTGCATTTCTTCTAGATAACTATTAGTTAAACACACTGAGAGACTGGTTTGGTCTGAGGATGGGAGAAAGTCACTTCACAATGACAGAAAACTACATTACCCACAACCCCTTGCGACGAGAACGGATTACTATACCCTATTTAGCATAATCATTTATATAATATGTGAGATTATTGAGATCATACGCGCTGTCATTTTTTGTTGAGTGTCAAATTATACCGTTATTATAATTATTATGTATTAAGCAGATCCAGTCCAAACATTTGACTGTTGAAGCCCTTAGCCAATGGGACTGGTTTATTTGGTGAACAACGAAGCCAATAGCTATCGTCGTTCTTAGAAGGCGGTGTAGCGGATGGGTAACTGCTAGTTAGTTTGTGCTCGGGTTTATTGTTAAGGTTGTATGGATTAGCACTGCGGGTCTCTTTCCATTTTCATAACACAAACAGTAGCATTAATGCTGAGTTAATACTTCTAGGTGAGTAAGAGTTCGAATTTCACCAATGCACCATTTTTGTCGAACAAAGATGTAGCGTAAACGAATTCCGCATAGGCTAGGATAATTTCGCAGGCCAGTTCAAGATGATGTTTAAAGACATGCATTTTAGCAAATATTTACAGTTGAGATATAAGAATTATGTTGCATAAAAAGTTTGAGCTAATAATTTTATAAGTGTATGTAACGTATTGCACCGCAGCGACAGATACAAACAGAGGGCCAGGAGAGACAGGGAGGGGGAACGAGGGGGAGGAAGAGATGAGGCGGGATTTAAAGGGATAGACCGCCTGATCATTTATATTTGGCCGACTTGAAACACAACGCCCCGCTGTAAACCTAACTACTCACAATTTCACCTTTTAATTTCAGAGTTGTATGAAGGAAAAAAGAGAACAAATTAAAGAACAACAATGAACGAGACAGACAGAAAAACAACGTGGATCCAACAAAACTAGGAACACGCCCACCTGCACATAACCTGTCAAGCCTGTTACCCACATCCACCCTGTGACCTCATCATGTCCAACTCAGTGGCCACTCTGGTGGTCCAAACAGACCTCTTACCCTCTCAGTCCTCTGGGCTCTCTCTCGCCCTTTCCATCCTGCTGGGTTCGGGGGGAGGAAGACGGAGAGAGGGGTGAGGATGAGGAAGAGGAGGAAGAGGAGGGTGAGAAGGACATGGTGGAAGGAGGGGAGGAGGTGGTGTTGGAGATGATGACCTCGGCCGTGACCTCCACGTCACAGCTCCAGGAGAACCCCGAGCACCCCTTCCAGTGCCCGGACTGTGGCAAGAGCTTCAAGTGGTCGTCCAGGCTGACCCACCACCAGCGCAGCCACAACAACGAGAGGCCTTACCGCTGTAACCTCTGTCCCAAGGCCTTCAAAGGCTCTTCTGCTCCTGCTCTACCACCAGAGGTAGGGAGGTGATCGCAAGGATGATGGAACTCCCACCGATAACCCGTTAGCCCTACAAACCCTGAGCCTCACACACGTACTCCTAGCCTCACACACGTACTCCTAGCCTCACGTGTCCATGTGGATGTTTTGTGAAGCCTGTGGCATGCCCTGAAAATCAACAGCACGTTGAATAATCTTTGTTATTGTTTGCAGATCTCACTCAGGAGACAAACCCTACAAGTGTGACGACTGTGGCAAAGCCTTCAAGCGTTCCTCTCTTCTTCAGGTACAGTCACGTTTATTCATTGAGCAGATGCTTTTATCTGAAGTCGTAGTAGTGGAGCAGATCATCACGGCCTGGAAGTGCACGCTGTCTGTGGGCTGTGGGGTTCAGTCGCTGTGGGACTTTGTATATTGTTTACATTACATTTACATTTCGTCATTTAGTAGATGCTCTTATCCAGAGCGACTTACAGTAAGTACAGGGACATTCCCCCGAGGCAAGTAGGGTGAAGTGCCTTGCCCAAGGACACAACGTCATATTGTCAAGGCAAGGAATCGAACCGGCAACCTTCAGATTACTTAGCCCGATTCCCTAACCACTCAGCCACCTGACTCCCTTGTTCCAAAGAGCTACGTATATTCACGTCTTCTCCTCTCCCTCTGTCCCTCGTCGCTGCTCTAGGTTCACAGCAGCGTCCACACGGGGTTACGTGCCTTCCAGTGCCCCTACTGCCCGCTCACCTTCAAGTGGAGCTCCCACTACCAGTACCACCTACGTCAGCACACGGGCGAGTGCCCCTACACCTGCGACAGCTGCCCCAAGGCCTTCAAGAACTCCAGCAGCCTGCGGAGACACAAGAATGTCCACCTGGGCCTGAAGCCCTACATCTGCACCGTGTGCCACAAGGCCTTCACCCAGTCCACCAACCTGAGGCAGCACATGAGGATCCACACGGGCGAGAGGCCCTACGTGTGCGGGGACTGCGGACGGAGCTTCACTCACTCCTCCAACCTGGCCCTGCACAGGAACTCTCACGCCCACACCTCGGAGGGCAAGGGAGGCGGGGCGGGGGCGGACGGAGGGGGGAAGGTGGAGATGGAGGTGATGGTGGGCTCGGAGGAAGTGACCTCGTCCATGCTGACGGAGATGGTGGGCTTCGTGAGCCGTGAGGGCGCGGTGGGGGTGGAGGAGGTGTTCCTGTCGCCCGGCCAGGCGGCCCTCCTCCCCCGGCTCACCCTCTCCCACGGCAGGGAGGGGGTCTGCTCATCCCGGGCCATCGGGACGGAGGTGCACGTCAGCACGGACACGGGCGCCAGCGTCCTGCTCTACAGCTGCGGCAGCTGCAGCCAGACGTTCGGCACGTGCAGCGAGCTGGAGGACCACCAGGGCATGCACACGGCCCCGGGGGAGGAGGGGCACGGGCAGGGGGGGCCCGGGGGGAGACGGAGGGGTGGGCGTGGGGCTGGTGGGGGCCGGGCACCTGCTGGCAGACTTCGAGGAGGTGGTGGAGACGACCACGGTGTCGGAGAACGGGCACACGGCGGCGGAGCTGCTGGGGCTGACGGAGGGCATGGACGGAGGGGTGAGTACTACCACCTGGGGAGGAGGAGGGAGGAGAGGAGGGGGGTGTTCTACCACCTGGGGAGGAGGAGGGAGGAGAGGAGGGGGGTGTTCTACCACCTGGGGAGGAGGAGGGAGGAGAGGAGGGGGGTGTTCTACCACCTGGGGAGGAGGAGGGAGGAGGGAGGAGAGGAGGGGTGAGTTCTACCACCTGGGGAGGAGGAGGGAGGAGAGGAGGGGGGTGTTCTACCACCTGGGGAGGAGGAGGGAGGAGAGGAGGGGGGTGTTCTACCACCTGGGGGGGGAGGAGAGGAGGAGAGGAGGAGAGGAGGGGGGTGTTCTACCACCTGGGGAGGAGGAGGGAGGAGAGGAGGGGTGAGTTCTACCACCTTGGGGTGGAGGAGGGAGGAGAGGAGGGGTGTTGTAATCACGCCATACTGTTTATGCCTTTTGCTTTTTATACGTCAACGATTGGCAGGTAGCGTGAAACCGTGTACAGCCATGAGAATAGAAGAGAATGAAGCGGAATGTGTCTAACTCTCTCTGTCTGTCAGAACGTGGAGACCACCCAGGCCCAGTTCGACCTGCTCCAGAGCTTCACCGCAGCCGTGGCCCAGATACCAGCCGAGGGGGCGGAGCCAGCGGGCGTCACCGTGGCGACCGGGGGGGTCACGCCGTGCGCCTACTGCAGCAAGAGCTTCAAGACGAGCGGAGGCCTCAACAGACACCTGGCGCAGGTACGGAGGGGCGGGGGGAGCACGGAACACACATCCAGGAAGGAGACACAGTCCTGACGTCGTTGGTATGGTAACCTCTCTCCTTGCCTCTCCCTCCCCAGGCCCACCCTCCCCCGCCCCCCCAGTCCCGCTCCCAGTTCAGCTGCTCGGCCTGCGACCGCTCCTTCCCCCTGCTCTCCTCCCTCCTCACCCACCAGCACTCCCACACCCCAGAGCAGCGCCTGCTGGCCGAGGCGGAGGCGGAGATCGTGTGCCCCCCCTCGCTGTCCCTGTCCCTGCCCCTGCCCTCGTCCCCCGGCCAGGAGGACAAGCGGGGCGACGGCCAGGGGGAGATCCACGTCAGCCTGATCACCGTCACCCAGGGCGACGAGGACGAGGAGGGGGGGCGGCAGGACCAGGCCAAGCCCCCCGCGCGCTCCGCGGGGAAGGGACAGAGGAGAGGGGGGGCCGTGTAAGGCCGCCGCCGCCGTCGCCGGGGGAAACAACGGTGAGACACGAGACACGGGAGTCTCGTCCCGGTAAATACGGTTTGTCGTGGCGATGAGGGAGCAGTCCGCTGTGTGTGTGTGTGTGGTGTGTGTGTGGACAGGGTTTGACTTGAGCAGTTTTCCGCGCGTCCCACAGAGAGACCGTATCGCTGCTCCGAGTGTGAAAAGTCCTTCAAGGGATCGTCCGGGCTGAGGTACCACATGAGAGACCACACGGGGGAGAGACCCTACCGCTGCACCGAGTGTGGCAAGAGCTTCAAGAGGTCGTCTCTCCTCTCCATACACCAGAGGGTACGTCTCCCCTTCCAGTGCCGAGCTCGGGTCAGCTGACCCACTTCACCACGCCCTTCACACGTTTCGTGACTTGTCCTCCACATCCAGGTGCACACAGGTGTGCGTGCCTTCCAGTGCCCCTACTGCCCGCTCACCTTCAAGTGGAGCTCCCACTACCAGTACCACCTGCGTCAGCACACGGGCGAGAGACCCTACGTGTGCAAGGAGTGCGGCAAGTCCTTCAAGAACACCAGCTGCCTGCGACGACACAGCCAGATGCACTCGGGCCTGAGACCCCACACCTGCACCGTGTGCTCCAAGTCCTTCTCCCAGACCTCCAACCTCAAACAGGTGGGCGGGGCACCCGGGGAGGGGGGTGGGGGGCGTGGGGAGGCCATCCCAGCAGGGGTGTCGATCTAGGATGAACATTGGGAGGGGGTTGAAGTAGCATAACACAACGTTAATGATATTCAAATAGTCTCTTCTTCTTTCTTTCTCCCATCCCTCTCCCTCCCTCCCTCCCTCCCTCCCCCCTCCTCCCTCCCTCCTCCCTCCTCCCTCCCTCTGAGCAGCATGAGCGTACACACTCTGGGAGAGGCCGTTCCAGTGCTCTCAGTGCCACAAGACCTTCACTCACTCCTCCAACCTCCAGCTCCACCTGCGCACGCACTCGTCACGCAAGGACTACAAGTGCCCGTACTGCAGCAAGGAGTTTGTGATGCACTCGTACCTCCAGAGACACATCCGCACGCACGCCAACGGCACGGCGGTCATGTCCGGGGGCGGGGCCAAGGAGGCGGACGCCGCGGGGGGGAAGGGGTCCGCGGGGGGGGCGTCACGACCGCCACGCTGCTGAACCCCATCACCTTGGAGACCAGCGGGAACACCGGGAGTCTGATCGTGTCCCAGCCGTCGCTGGACATCCCCCTGAACACGTCGCAGAACTACTTCATGATCCAGACGGCCAGCGGCCTCCAGCTCATCCCCCTGTCAGCCCCCACCCCGGCCCCGCCCCCTCCGCCCCCCCCACCCCAGACACAGAACTACATCGTCCTCCAGTGCCCGTCCAGCAACGGCAGCCAGCCCAGTTTGATCCTCGTTCCCGCGCCGACCAACTCCGCTACGCCCACCTCGGAGCACCAGGCTCTCCCATTGGTCCAGACCCTCCCGGCGCTCGGCTCCGCCCAGACGCAGATCCCTCACTACCAGACGGTTACCCCAGCAACAGCAGCCCACCAGATTCATCATCACCAACAGCAACGGCGGCGGCGGCAACGCTCCTATCGCCACGACGACACACACCCTTTCCTCCAACTCCCTGCTGAGCAAGCCCGTACTGGGGAGGAGTACAAGGACAGCCAGGACCAGGCGCGGACGCAAGCCTAAAGCTGCCTCCCTGAAGGCTGCCTCTACTAGCCTGGCCGGCCCCGGGACCAGCCTGACTGCCTCCACTGCCTCTACGGTCACCTCAACGACCACCGCTGCTGCTAACGCCACGACCTCCTCCGTGTCCACGTCACCGTCTGACTCGGCTGTTCTCCCCGTGTCCCCTCCCTCCGGCGCCCTGCCTGTTTACCATTCTACCTCCACCGCCTCTTCCCTGCCCACGATGGTCACTGTCACTGCGCCCGTCGCCACGACCACCCGGGCCTCGCTCCTCCCCCCTGACGGGGCTCCGGGCGGGGAGTCCTGCGCCCCTCTGGAGGAGGAGCAGGGGGGCGGGGGCGGGAAGCAGTACGTGTTGTGCTTCGAGAAGGACGAGGGGAGGAGGGAGGGGGTGCAGATCGAGGGGGAGGGGGGGGAGTCTTACGTGTTACAGTTTGAAGGAGGGGGGCCCGGGGAGGGGGGGCCGGGGGGGGACGGGGAGAGGGAGTCGTATGTGCTGAGGTTCAAGAGGGACGGAGAGAGGGAGGGCGACGGAGGGGGGAGTGCGGGGGAGGTTGTTTCGCTACTGCAGGAATGGGGGGGGAGAGAGGCCGGAGGGGAGACAACCGGGGGAGGAGGGGGGAGAGGGGGAGTCCTACGTGCTGCATTTCCAAACAGACACACAAAGCATCGACGAGAGCCAAGCGAATACTGGTTATCCCCAAGGCCCGGATAACAGCCTGGAACTTTCCTGCCCGCCTACCCAGGCTTTGTTGCCTCTCCATGGGCAGGAGATGGTGTTTGAGCTGGGGGAAGAGACCAAGATGGAGCAGGGCCCTGGGGAGAACATGCAGATGATAGCCCTAATCGAGGGGGAGGGAGGAGGGGAAGGGGTGAGTTACAGTACTCCTGGAGGGGAGGAGGGGAGGGACGTCGGAGGGGGGATGGAAGGAATCTACCAAATCGAGGGAGAGGAGGGGATCGTCATCATCGAAGTGAGCACCAGCCATTTGAGAGATGGAGGGATGCACCGAGGAGGGGAAGGGGGAGAGAGGAGCGAGTTAAAGGCAGAGGGGGGAGGAGGAGCGGAGGTGAGGCCTGACAGGAAGCAGAGATCTGCAGAGGGAGTGGGTGAAGCTGCTGAAAGCCCGGCTACGAACGGCCCCACACACAGCTCTCCTAACATGCAGTTAACCAACTGACTCTTCACAAAGACTGTGTGAGTGCGTGCACTTTCGAGTGAATGTGTACATATGTGTGCATGAGTGGCGTTTGTGTGTGTGTGCGCGTGTGTGTGTGTGTGTGTTATTTTAAGTGAACTTTGGACCTTCATGCGTTAACATTGTTGGAGAGAAAAATACTGAATGATGAACTACCATGGTGCCAAGAGATTTAATTTTAAGAGAATGTGGACTTGATACCTTGAATACATAAATAATATGATTTGCGATTACACTACCACCAGGACTTTGTGTATAAAACACCTCTGAGGTATTGTGAAGACATGTCTATAATGGCCTGGATTCACCTTAAACATTGATACTAGAAATAGTTATTATAATAAATTTGTTGATAACATCTTGTATTTCCTTTTGCTACATATATGTTCCATAAACTTGTAATACAATGCATTGGTCGATTGAGACCAGCCTTGTTTATTATGGAAAATAACGGGCCTTGCACAAAACGCGTTCATTCCGCATTCACGTAGGATATTAACGTCGCGTACGTCAGTGGCGTATTGGGAGTTTAGCGAGCGGGCAACGCAAGAATAAACATGCGTAGCGTAATCAGGAATTCAACGACCACGCAAGTGTATTGAGTCATTCAGTCAAACGTGAGAAATGTACAGTGGATGTAAGTTATAGATCATAAAGCGATCCATCAGGTAGATTTCGGTGCATTGAGTGTATCTCACTGGTGTTGGAGGGTAAGTAGCGAGTCCCTTATTGGTTCGTTATTTGTTTCGACAACAGACGTCTGATTGTATCCCTTATAGCCTGCTCACCATATAAGGATTTAAACAGGGTCCACTCCACACAGTAGCCAATAATCTCCAACCATTTTATTAGTCTAATAAATGGAATGCATCAGATAATCTAGCTCGTTTGTAACCAAGCACAAGATGTGTGCACATGCATTGTGGTGATAGCATGTTTACACAAAGTACGGCGAGCACTGCATGATAGCGTTTCCATCTACAACTGAAATCCCTCCCCGTAATCCTCGTTGTTTAAGGAGGCCACCAGGCTACATTTAGCATATAATGTGAGCATCGTTTCAGTCGTTCAAAAATGCTCTTCGTAATTGCTATGTACCTGCTGCTATAACATTAAAGCGAACAGTCACTTTGCATATTCATTTCAGCAGAAGTTATTTGATACGAAACCCTGTCCCCAAAGTCATGGCATAATATCCAAAATAACTGCCACTAAAAATAGCCTAACCTATCTGTCGTCATGGTCGATTTCGCGGTAGGAAATGTGTGGTTTAGTTTCTGTAGTTATCGGTAATTTAATAAGGATTGCTTTGTCTATGATACCAGTAGGCTACTTACAAAATATCACTTTTCCCAAAAACTCCTCAGTTGGAGACGAATGTTTGCGTGTGGATGCTGCGCGTGAGAAGCCATCTGAGGCGCGTGAAGACATCTGAGGCGCGTGAAGACGTCTGAGGCCCAGTCATGGTGAAGCTGGAGCTCGATCAGGTGGGTGATGAGAGGAGGATGAAGGAAGATGACATAGAGGACAGTCAAAGCCCTCATAAGGTAAACACAACACATGCACAGACACAAACAAGGCAGGCTTCAGCCAGGCTTATTTCATGTTAATCTCTACTCTCTCGAAGAAAGAGTAGCGCGATAGAGATAGAGAGAGTAGAGTAGAGAGAGAGAGAAGCAGGAGAGTGGGAATAGCGCGAGAGAGCAGAGAGAGAGAGATACGCGAGAGAGAGAGGCGAAAGATGAGCTAGCAGAGACAAAGAGAGAGAGTCGAGTAGAGCAGAAGGCGAGTGAGACGAGAGAGAGATACGAAAGGAGAGACGAGAGAGAGAAGATCTTCTCTCTCTCACCTCTCTCGTCTCTCTATCTCTCTCTCTCTCCTCTCTCTCTCTCTCTCTCTCTCTCTCCGCAGGAGGGCTGTCAGGGCACGGAGAACCGCCTCGTTCTCCACCTCCTCACTCGCCCTCTCTGCCTCCTCCTCTTGGCCACCGTCTCCTCCTTCATGCGCTGCCTCCTTCACTCCTTCATCCTGGCTCTGCTGGTCCCCGTGTTCCTGGTGATCGTGTACCTGAAGTTCAGCATGCCTCGCTACACGGGGGTTCTGGGGACCAGCCGCTCCTGCTGGGATTACGTGGGCAGCAGTTACAGAGGAGCGCAGGACGACACCCTGCCCAACGCCTACGCCAGGATCAGCGGGGAAGACCCCGGGGGGGGCCCAAGAAGGTCGGTCTCAACAACTTTGCGGATTCGTTCATTTTTGTTTTTTTCTCATTCATTTTTTATTTCCATATCACAGACATACAACCAAACATATCAGGAAACAGATATAGAAGATTTGTTCGTTTTGATACAATTTGATATCCGTTTATATCTTCTTTACGTGTTTTTTGGTTTGTTTTTCTTTCCCATGTCTGATTCTGTACAGCCTGATATCTTGTGTTTTGTGTTTGTATTTTTTCAATCAGAAGGCCAAACGCAGGAACGTCCCCAAGGAGAAGGAGGAGTCGTCGGGCGAGTGGGTAGACCCGGAGAGGAGAGAGGGCGGCTGGGGCAGGTGTGGCTGGCCGACTGGGACGGGGAGGGTGGTGGCGTGCGTGTCAGGGAGGGCGAGCGGCGCTCCGGCGTCAGGAGGATCTGCAGGGTGGTGGTGGGCTGCTGGTACAGGAGGGAGGGTCTAGGGCGGCTCCTGGTCCAGAGTCTGGAGCAGAGAGAGAGAGAGACGGGGGCACGCCGGGTCTACGCCTACGTCCCCGTCCCGTCCAAGGCGGCCGAGGCCTTCTTCAGGAAGCTGGGGGTACCGGCTGCAGGGGGAGGGGACGTACGGGGAGGAGGAGGAGGAGGAGGAGAGGATGGAGAAACCGGAGACGGCGTTTCTGGGCTTTCAGATCACAAAGGTGTTTTTTAAAGACCTGTGACGGAGAGTAGGGATGCTCGTGCTGAGGTGAGCTTCGATTCGGAGAGAAACGGAGATGTTTAAACGGAGAGAAGAAACAGATCGTACGACGGATTCACAAACAGGAGGATGAAATAGACTGTGGGAGAGACATCACCCGAAGAGATATGAGTACTAGCTTATAGTGGTAGCAAGCTACATGGTGGACTGTGTTTTCTGTCTTATTTTTACTATGTTGTAACTTATGTCATTTGAGTATTTATTTATTGAGCCGTTTTTGAGTAATAGTCCAAATCTAACGACTATAGAGGTTCAAATGGACACCTACACCTCACAATGTACTCATGATTCACCAGTGATGACAAGATCCAACAAAGTCCAATATTTCATGGAAAATATGTGTTTATAAAACATTTATTAAGTAATGGAACTTTGAGTTTTTCATACTGTGGGAGGAACTAAGATACGACATCTGTGTGTGTACAGTATTATACAGCAAAGTGTGTGAGCATGTATACGTGTGAAAATGAATGGTTGTGGTCCTGCGGTTAAAGTGCTCATCTGAAGCAGCAGAAGAATCAAATGAACCATGCATTCACTGTTCATTTCAGAGTCAGGTGGCTGAGCGGTTAGGGAATCAGGCTATTAATCAGAAGGTTGCCAGTTCGATTCCCGGCCATGCAACTTAATGACGGCCATGCACTTTAATGACGTTGTGTCCTTGGGAAAGGTACTTCACCCTACTTGCCTTGGGGGAATGTCCCTGTACTTACTGTAAGTCACTCTGGATAAGAGCGTCTGCTAAATGACTAAATGTAATGTAAATGTAATTTCGCCCGAAGGAATCGCATGAATACAAAGGAACAGGAACGCCGCATGGATGTGAGTACGGCCCTTAGACATGACCTCACAGCAGTGACCTCACAGCAGGACTCACGCAGCGCTTCCACAATAAAAGTCCCATTTCTTTGTTCATCCCAGATCAAAACAACGCCCACGCGTTGTCGTCAACACATGGAACTTGCATGTGCAGTGTGGGGAGTCCTTCTGGTGCGTGATGAAGCGCGCTCTTCCTCTTGACCGCCGTGCGATCGTTAGCATCATCTCCGAGTCATCGAGGGCTCTACAGGAGGGGCTGACTGCAAGGCACCTGCTAGCTGGGCCTCTCTAACCGATCTGGAGCTATTATTGTTGTCAGGAAACAGATGTAAGTTCACGCCAGAGGAAAGTCAGCCTGTTTGTGACTGTGGTTACGTGTGTCTGCACGGTTGTGTGTGTGTGTTGGAGCGTGTGTGGGCGGGTGGGTTTCGGAAAGAATGACTTGGCATTTCCTGCTGCTGGCTTCTTCCCCTGGGTTAAATGCACAGCCATGTCTACCCCTACTGTACCCCGCCACACACACACACACACACACACACACACACACACACTCACACAGACACACACTCACACACACCACACACACATACACACACACACACACACCTACACACACACACACACCTACACACACACACACCTACACACACACACACACACCTACACACACACACACACACCTACACACACACACTCACACACACACACCT
The DNA here is from genome assembly GCA_903064625.1 of Mallotus villosus. Lineage (NCBI taxonomy): Eukaryota > Metazoa > Chordata > Actinopteri > Osmeriformes > Salangidae > Mallotus > Mallotus villosus. The sequence continues at coordinate 18,537 of CAEFZP010000644.1, forward strand.
ACACACACTCACACACACACTCACTCACACACACACACACCTACACTCACTACTCACACACACACACACACCGGGATGGGCACGTGAGCGTTAAGGGGTGACAGTATGTTGACCTTGGTCAAACCCAGGAGACTAGACTGGGTGGGGAGTGGCTCTGCACGTTGTACTTCGGTCTGTCCCTTTGCAAGCCTTAAGTTATGAATGACAACAGTCTGCAGACACACACACACACACATATACACACTGAGTTCATGCACGGTAATCCTTGTGCATTGTTAAAGTAGTGTAATATGCTGTGTAGGGGGTTGCTAATGACATCAGTCGGTCTCTTAGAGGGGTTACCACGGAGATTTCTATACTTGTTGGGCTGTACTATAAAATATAAAGTGGATACATGTGTTCCACATGATGTGTACTGCTTAGATTGTGTTAATGACACACTTACGCAGATGGGCACCACACAAACCAATACACACACACACACACGTGTGTGCGTGTGCACACAGACACACACACACAGATGAGCTCCAAAAACAGCCTCCCTGGGAAATGGTGAATTCCCCCGACCGCAGGGTGCATGCGAGGGTGAGGGGGAGTCATGGGAACGGCAGCATGCGTGCAGCCGGCCGGCCGAGCGGACAGGGCCGAGAGTTAAAACAGACCGTCCAATCACAGAAGAAAGAGAAAGAGAGAGAAAGACAGTGAGAGAGAGAGAGACGAGAGACAGAGAGTGAGTGAAAGCCAAAAAAACAACACGCCCATCCTGATTTGTGGAGGGGTGGATGACAACATCTTAAGGTTCAAAGAGTTCTCCACACTGCGGTGCGGACGAGACATCGGGCGAGAGAGGTCACTCCTGACTGCCCCGTTCTCTGTTTGTTATGATTGACACGCTTTGGGAAAACCCAACTCTGAGGCCTTGCTAGGTGTGAGGGCCACTGGGGGGGGCAGGGGGGGGCCCACGTCTGGCCAGACCCCGGAGTGTGGTGGGGGAGGAGGGGAGGAGGGGAGGGGAGGAAAGGAACAGGAGGAGGAAGGGGGAGTAAGGAGGGGTTAAAGAGAGGGTTGGTTAACCCAGCCTGCACCAAGGCGAGAAGGTATCTGGAAGGTTTTTATTTAATGATCTGGGAAAACCAAAGTAGAGGGTTGTGTGACTAGAGTGAGTGTACTGACTGGAAAGTTCCGTTCGATTGGCTGACTTCACTGACGTACGAGTGAAACTCCAAAGGTTGGAAATCACGTCAGTCAGGGACTCTGTGTGTGGTCACCATAATTGTTTTATTAAAATCTTCATTGTGTAAACATTCCGATAAGTCCCTTTTATGGAGAAGAATCTTTTAAAATCATTTGTTGTTTTTGAGGTACAATGCATCTATACACAAGACTAGCATGTGTCTATTTGATGTGAATGTTTGTGGATATTTACAGCTACATTTACAGTAGTTTCAACATATCTGCTCAGTAACTGTCACATCCCGCCCAACTCCCTAGGTCATGTCTTGTTTCTGTGTGTGTACTCACCTATCCTCTCATTTCAGTGTCTCCTACCCTGCCTGTGATTGACCTCCCCAGCCCTGATTGACAGCACCTGTTTTCAATCTAACCCCAGTGTATTTATCCCTTGTGTTTCAATGTCTCTTTGCTAGTTTGTCTTTGTACCTCATGTCAGTCTCTGCTTTGACTTTTGTCCAGTAAAAACCTTTTTCGTGAATATCCTGAGTCGTGCGTTTGAGTCCACCACCTATCGTTACAGTAACAGTATTTTGAAAAATCATTCTTTTATTAATTTATTGCTGATGATTTCCGGACTTCTGTAGCCCGCAGAGAGACCGGCTTCTAGGCCCGGGAAGGACTTCAACACAACTCGGTTCGTCTGGCCAGGAAGCTCTACCGTATCCTACAGGTATATCATGGGGAGTCAGGTGGCTGAGCGGTTAGGGAATTGGGATAGTTATCCGAAAGGTTGCTGGTTCGATTGCTACAAGAGGGAGGTAGGGCCAGTTGATCTTATGTGTTTATTTTGACTTACAGCCTTGTGAGACAGAAGATCTGAGAGATGCTTTCCCGCTGTTGGGACAGTAAGGGAGGCGCCCGCGCCCCCCCACCTACCCCCCGCGCGCTGGTGCTGTGACATGATGACGACACAGAATTATCATCACTAAACTGAGAAACTGAGATGGGATACAAACTAACTGAAATACTGCCACACTTATTATTATTATGCACAAATGATTTTGAGACGTGTGAATTGTTTGAACTGTACCGTAAATCTGTCATAATAAACTTTATTTTCAAATTCTGTGTTCACGTCTTTTAAACCCACTTAGTAATTATGATTGACATGATAGCCTATTCAACTTACTGAAGGGCTGGTTGACATAAGACGATGATAAAATGTGCGTCTGTGCGCATATACACAACATATTACGCTCGCGTAGCCTACCCGTTAACGCTAACGGACACCACACACCGACTGATACCGATTGAATTAAAGTCAAGATGGCGACCGAGGGGGAATACGAGTCGATCCTCTGTGTGAAACCTGACGTCAACGTTTACCGAATCCCACCGCGAGCATCGAATCGGGGTTTCAGGTAAGAGTTGAGATGCTTTCAAATATCAAATCAACCGTTGACCTTGCGCGACTTCAGCATCCTTCGCCGCGTGAATGTCAGCCACCCTAGCTCGAGCTTCTCCCCATTGGCAATAACGTATCCTCACGTAGTGGTCGCATATATCTTATGTTTTGGTTTTGGCGTTAACGGTTTGTTAAGAGTCATACACGGAAAACAAAGGTTCCTCTCTTTGCTGTGTCCCACTTCACATCGACATAGGTTGTGTTGTACATGATTGTGTATACGCTATGATATAGCCTAGATACACCTGTCATGCTTGTTGGCTGAAACCTGTCCGTATAGGCGGGTGCGCTGTGCATCACCGGCCAGGCGCGTCAGTGACTTGGTGAAATGCCTACTGCTTACACTGCGTATTGTGCGTAAACGTGACAAAAGACGACACGGGGCCTTATCGAATGTTTATGAGTCAATGACGAATGTTTACTGTAGTAGTAGGCCTACTATAGCATACACTACGGTATGCAAATACTTAAGGATTAAGTGAGATTTCTGTTTCCTTGAGGGAGATTACCTGGGAAACGTTCCTTCCGTAGCCTAGGCTACCACCTCTCGTCCCGACCACAAGGTTCGCTCGGATGTGTTGTTGACATTGCACAGTATGAAGTGTGTGGATTGTGTTTACCTCATTTTCATTGGTTTATAATTCGACTTAATGGAGGGCAGCGCCATTCTGACTGGACAATCAGTAGACCATACTGTTTGTCTCCTGGGAGCTGATTGGTCACCATCAGTAGCATCCTGTGACCACACACAGCGGAGTCTGTTGTGTGAAACAGTGAGTAACGACGATGACGCAATACTCCATCCCAGGTCGTGGTGAAAACGCGAGCCCACTGTACAGTCTGACTCACGTTCCTCTCCAGCGATGGAGTAACTGTCTCTGCGGTGTTACAATCAGCAATATACAAAGAAGTACTTAACAGCGAAACAAAAGACTATTATAGTATGTGACACACACACACGCACACACAAACAACCTAAAACGGTGACTGTTATCTCCCTGCGCGTGTGTGTGTTCCAGGGCTGCAGACTGGAAGCTTGATTCGCCCGACTGGACAGGCCGCATGCGAATAACGGCTCGGGGCAAAGTGGCCTACGTGAAGCTGGAGGACAAGATCTCAGGTGAGGAGCCTGCTAGGGAGGGCAGGGCAGGGGGGGCAGGTGAGGAGCCTGCTAGGGGGGGCAGGTGAGGAGCCTGCTAGGGGGGGAGCAGGTGAGGAGCCTGCTAGGGAGGGCAGGGGGGGGCAGGGGGGGCAGGTGAGGAGCCTGCTAGGGGGGGCAGGGGGGGCAGGTGAGGAGCCTGCTAGGGGGGGCAGGTGAGGAGCCTGCTAGGGAGGGCAGGGGGGGCAGGGGGGGCAGGTGAGGAGCCTGCTAGGGGGGGCAGGGGGGGCAGGTGAGGAGCCTGCTAGGGGGGGCAGGTGAGAGCCTGCTAGGGAGGGGCAGGGGGGGGTCAGTGAGGAGCCTGCTAGGGGGGGCAGGTGAGGAGCCTGCTAGGGAGGGCAGGGGGGTCAGGTGAGGAGCCTGCTAGGGAGGGCAGGGGGGGGCAGGTGAGGAGCCTGCTAGGGAGGGGCAGGGGGGGGCAGGTGAGGAGCCTGCTAGGGGGGGGCAGGTGAGGAGCCTGCTAGGGAGGGCAGGGGGGGCAGGTGAGGAGCCTGCTAGGGGGGGGCAGGTGAGGAGCCTGCTAGGGAGGGCACGGGGGGCAGGTGAGGAGCCTGCTAGGGAGGGCAGGGGGGTCAGGTGAGGAGCCTGCTAGGGGGGGGCAGGTGAGGAGCCTGCTAGGGGAGGGGCAGGGGGGGTCAGGTGAGGAGCCTGCTAGGGAGGGCAGGGGGGTCAGGTGAGGAGCCTGCTAGGGGGGCAGGTGAGGAGCTGCTAGGGAGCTGCAGCGTCAGGTGACGGAGCCTGTAGGGAGCAGTAGGAGCCTGCTAGGGAGGGCAGGTGAGGGCCTGTAGCAGGTGAGGAGCCTGCTAGGGAGGGCAGTGCTAGGGAGCAGATGAGGGCCTGCTAGGGAGGCAGCAGGTGAGGAGCCTGCTAGGGGTGGCAGGAGCCTGCTAGGGGGGGCAGGGGGGTCAGGTGAGGAGCCTGCTAGGGGGGGGCAGGGGGGTCAGGTGAGGAGCCTGCTAGGGAGGGCAGGGGGGTCAGGGAGCCCCTCTGACAACAAGCTCGGACACCCTTGTGGCCCCCTTACGTGTAGAGTCTGAAATAATGATTACATAATACATTCTTGCAATTATGTTCTTTTTTCTTTATTTTTTACCAAGAAACCACAACAACCATAGAATACAGTTGATGTGACTGATACTGATGATGTCATACAAATGTGCAAAATGTAAGGGAAATGAAAAGAAATAGCGGAATAATTATAATCATCGATATAAACGTCTCTTGCATCCACAGGGGAACTGTTTGCCCAGGCGCCCGTCGAGGAGTACCCTGGCATCGCCGTGGAAACCGTTAGCGACTCCAGCCGTTACTTTGTGTTGCGTATCCAGGATGAGAGTGGTGGGTAGATTGTTACCAGGGTGACTGCTGTCAGTTGACACCTTTCTCTTTGCGTGTACGTACCAGAGGGATATTATAAAGAGCTCTTTGATTACAACACCTGTGTTTCCTACATCTATAAAACGTATGTTAGGTCAACTTCTACCTTACAGTACTTTGTCACTTACAGCCGTGTTGACACGCCTGTCTTTCCCGGTAGTGTCACCTACAGAGTACCCGATAGTTCCATGGTCTGTGTCCCAACGTTCTGTTGAGTTGTTCCTCTGGCTCTTAGTCTAGGTTAGTCTGTCAGTAGAAATAGAAGGTATTGATTGGTCAGTTGTAGACATAGAAGGTATTGATTGGTCGGTTCGGTTGGCTGGGGCTGGGGCTGGACGCCCGCTCTCTAAAAGCACGGTCTGGGTTGGCTAGGGCAGGGGCTGTGGCAGGAAGCCTGCTCTCTAACAGCACGGTCTGGTCTCTGGGGCTGGGGCAGGACTGCTCTCTAACAGCACGGTCTGGTCTCTGCCCGTCTCTGCTCAGGTCGCAGTGCGTTCATAGGCATCGGCTTCGGGGACAGAGGAGACTCGTTTGACTTCAACGTAGCGCTGCAGGACCACTTCAAGTAGGACATTTCATCAAGATATGGACGGAGACAATCATTGACTTGTGCTTGATTATCAGTCAGTCTGTCGTTATGATCCTCGTTGTTTCTCACCTTTATCCCCCTTGTCTTTGTCTGTTCGTCCTGTCTCTTATTGTCTCTGTCTTTGTCTCTTTCTCTCCTCTCTTTCTTTCCTCCCTGCCCCTCTGCCTCTCCTCCCTGCCCCTGTGCCTCTCCTCCCTGCCCCTCTGCCTCTCCTCCCTGCCCCTCTGCCTCTCCTCCCTGCCCCTCTGCCTCTCCTCCCTGCCCCTCTGCCTCTCCTCCCTGCCCCTCTGCCTCTCCTGTGACTCTGTGACCGTGTCCTCTGCCTGTGTGTCTCTGTCCTCTGTCACTTCCTGTCCCCAGGTGGGTGAAACAGGAGATTGAGATCACTAAGCAGTCTCAAACACCCGATACCACTCCTAAACTGGACCTGGGTTTCAAAGAGGGCCAAACCATCACCCTCAATATAGGGGTGAGATCTGACGCGTTATTCTAACCCCATAACCTCCGCCCACAACACAAACACAGCACACACGCATGATCTGGGATCACAGTACCCATTGGGACTTCTCTCATCTTCTCTCTCTCCCTTTCAATTCGTCTCGCAGCAATCTAGAAAGAGGGATAAGTCCCGCCCTCAAAGTGCAGGCGGCTTCGGACTCCTCCCTCCCTCCCCCCGGAGGGAAGATAGCCCCTCCTCCGTCATACACCTCCTCCAATGACAACGACGACGACGATGATGATGATGATGATGATGAAGAGAGTGATACAGGTAGGGATACCCTAATGCTTGTCCCTTTCTGGGATTCTGTTTGGTTATCTGAAGACCGGACTAGGATTCGATTCAAGAATGTTTCCACTATGAAGTGGAGCTCATGAGAGTGTTTCTGGTTGTCAGGAGCTCATGAGAGTGTTCTGGTTGTCAGGCTGTGGAACTCATGTGAGTGTTTCTGGTTGTCAGGCTGTTTGCTGGACCTGGACAGCAGCAACTCCAACTCTGTAGTCCAGACCCCCCCCGCAGCCCCCCCCTCCCAACGTCTCCGCTGCAGCCGTGATCAGACAGAGCACTTCTCCACGCCAAAGGAGAGACGACTTTAACGCTCTCTCTCTGCGAAAAGAGAGAGAAAGAAGAGAGGAAAGACGAGCGAGAGAGAGAGAGAGAGACGAGCGAGAGAGGACACGATGGAGTGGCGCGGGTGTGAGGGATGGTGGTGGCGGGAAAGGGGGGGAGTAGGGAGGGTGGGAGGGGGCGGGGGAGGTGAGGGGGGGGGGGGAGGAGGGGGGCGCGGGGTAGGATGGGGGGACGCCCGAGGGCGAGGGAGGAGCGGGGGGGGGGGAGGCGGGTGAGGTGGGTGCGGGGCGGGGGGGGGGGGAGGGGTTGCGGGAGGGGGGAGGTGGAGGGAGGGAGGGGGGGGAGGGAGCGGGGTGGGGGGGGAGGAGGGCGAGGGGGGGGGACCGGGGCGGGGGGGGGGGGGGGGGGGACGGGCGGGGGAAGGGGGGAGGGGGGGCGCGGGAGGGAGGGGGGGCGTGGGCGGGGCGGAGGGGCGAAACGGGAGGGGGGGAGGGGGAGGGGGGGGGGGGGGGGGGGGGGGGGGAGGGGGCGGGGGGAGGAGGTGGGAGGGGGGAGGGGGGGGGGGGGTGGGAAGGGGGGCGGGGGGGAGGAGGCGGGGGCGGGGGGGGGGGGACGGGGGGAGGGGGAGGGGGCGAAGGGCGGGGGGGGGGGGAGGGGAGGAGGAGGGGGGGGGAGGGGGCGCGGGGAGGTGGCGGGGGGAAGCGGGGCGGGGGGCGGGGGGGGGGGGACAGGAGAGGGGGGGGGGGGGGGAGGGGGCGCGGAAGGGGAGGGGGGGCGGGCGCGAGGGGGGGAGGGGGGGGGTGGGGACATTAGGGGGGGAGAGAGAAGAGAGAGATAGGAGCAGAGAGAGAGAGGGAGGAGAGGGAGAGAGAGAGGCGGCCGAAGCAGAGAGCACGGAGAGAGAGAGAGGAGAAGAAGGAGAGAGAGAGACGGCCAGAGGAGAAAGAGAGGAGGGTAGAGAGAGAGAGAAGAGAGAGCAGAGAGAGAGAGAGAGAGAGAAGAGAGGGGAGATATATATCATGATATATATTATATCTCTATCTCTCTATTATCTATGCTAGATAATATATTAATATATATCATAGCTATATATATGTATCTATATAAATATATATATACTATTACTCTCTATATATATCTCTGTAGATATATCTATCAATATCTCTACTCACTATATACGACTCTCTATCCTATCTAATCTAATCTATCTATATACTATATATTATATATTATATATATTTGTTCGATATATTATATATATAAGATATACTAGCGCTCTCTCCTTCCTCATCTCTCTGTCCCTCTCTCCCTCTCTTCCTCTCTACTCTCTTTATCTGTCCTCTCTCTCTCTCTACTATATCTATCTCTCTCTCCCCCTCTATCTTTCTCTGTCTCGTTCTTATCTCGCTTCTTATCTCTTTCGCTCCTTGTCTATTTCCGTCATTATTCGTGTTTCAGATCTTTAATGATGTGTTGTTTTTGCTTTGCAGTGCTGTTTCTATGCCGACCCCGCCAAAGACGACGCCAGCTGGGAGCAGTTCTGAAGCGTCCCACAATCCCTTTCACCTCACCTTCCCTAAAACTCACCTACATCCAGTACTAACAGGCAACACTATCCATCGCTCTCTTTTTCTACCTCTCTCTCTCTCCTTTTCACTCCACCCGCTTCTCACTTATCTTGCTCGAAAACCGTCACTGTCCTGCCACTGTTCTGCTCTAGTCTCTCTTTAGCTCTCTGTCTATTTCTTGTCTCTCTCTCTTATCTTCTCTCTCTCTCTCTCTTCTCTCTCTCTCTCTCTCTCTATCTCTCTTCTCTCTCTCTCTCTCTCTCTTCAGAGTCTCTTTATGTATCCATGGTGATTACAGAACAACAAAGGGAGGATGGCGAATCTTAAACATAGTCTTATAAAAACAAATTAATTTATGTACATAAGATGATATATGTAAATGTATATATTGTCATTAGTTTGTAATGACTGTAATTCTCGTGATGTTAGTGTAGTAGTTGCTTGTGTTTCTCCTGCTAGGGGTCCTCCACCTGTATCGACATAGTCATTTGCATATGCATCTGGATTGGTTACGAAATCTGCTCAGACTGGTTCTTTTCAGCCGACGACCAGGGTTACTATCCACACGCAGCAGGACAGGACACAGGCCATGTCAGTGCAGGGACTCGTCCCCCGCCTCCTCAATTAGTGGATGTGCTAGGATCCTTCACTGTTGATTCTGTGGTCCCTCTAGTGGCCCCTTGTGGTAGTGCAGCACAGCGACAGTGGAGAGATTTGCATCAACAACAGCTGGCGTTTCTCTGTCCGGGTGGGCTCGGGCTCTCCGCAGGGGTTTAACAGCACGCGGTCGCTACACGGTGAATCAAACACTCGGAGACAGGGAGGCAGGGAGAGGGAGGGAGGAGGGAGGCAGGGAGAGGGAGGCAGGGAGGGAGCGAAGGGAGAGGGGGGCAGGGAGAGGAGGCAGAGAGAGAGGGAGGCAGGGAGGAGGGAGGGGGGCAGGGAGAGGGAGGCAGAGAGAGGGAGGCAGAGAGAGGGCAGGCAGGGAGAGGGAGGAGAGAGAGAGGGAGGCAGGGGACTGAGAGGGGGCAGGGAGAGGGAGGCAGGGAGAGAGAGACAGAGAGAGGGAGGCAGGGAGAGGGAGCAGGGAGAGGGAGGCAGGGAGAGGGAGGAGGGAGAGGGAGGCAGGGATGGATAGGGACGGTAGGAGTGAGAGTTTGACCCTTGCTGTTGTGTGGCCGCCAGTCAAGACGTTGCCATGGCGAAGGGTGACTCATCCAGGTCATGACCTCAGCCTTTGGGATGAATAGGCCTGTGTTCTACTGAGGAGGATGAGGATGGCCCCTCCCCCCCCAAAAAACCTTGACCCTAACCTCCTCCCCCTCCCCCCCAACCTTGACCCTAACCTCTCCCCTGATTGGCTAGGATGGCTTCCACCCTCTGTGTCGTGCTGTGTGCTTTGTTCTGTTGTCTGTGAATGTTTATGTTGAACCTGTGTACGTTCTAGAGCCCTATGTTCATCAACCACGAGGCTGGCACTGCTGGACCACACCAGTGCATTGTGGGATACGGTGTTTTATCTTGCTATTGTGTTATTATCATTGGAGGGCTGGGTTGTTGGGGAGATGTGTCTGGGGCATCAATCAGTAATATCACTCTGTATGTGTGTGTATGTGCGTGTGTGTGTGTGTGTCGATGACACAACACATGCTTTTAGAAATGTGTGCTGATCAATGCCATGATGATGGTTGTCCTATCTGAGCTCCAGTGGGGAAATGGTTTGAGCCGGCTGAGTGTGTGTGGATACCCTGACGGTGTCACTTCACGTCTGTTTACCACACCACATGTCGCCCCCCAAGTTTCCTGTCAATGCAGATTCAATGTATATGTGTATGTAAATGTACATGTTTGGAAAAAAAAATGTAAACGCTAAGAATAAATGACAAACTATGACGGTGTCGTGTTGACTGTTTAAAGACATTTCAGACGTTACACTGTGCAGTACGTCCTCCAATCCATAAAACACACCCACTCCCAAAACAATGAATAAATGTTTATTGGATAAAGTGATCTTAGTATTGGATTGACACAGAGTGCATGATAGATTTGGACCCGGTTGTGAAGTCTAGTTGATATATACGCAGACTGACCGGTGTTCCATTTGAACATGAGGTTATACGGCCCTCTGAGGCCCAATCGGAAACCAGGAGGACTTGATCCGTGTCGAACACACACAGATGAAATGATCTACCCCCCCCCACCCCCCCACGATATCACAGACAGTAAAACAGTGGGGATGTGACGCAGAAACACTTTCCTCTGTGTGCGTGTGTGTGTGTGTGTGCGTGTGTGGTGTGTGCGTGTGTGTGTGTGTGTGTGTGTGTAGGTTGAGAGAGGCAGGCTCAGGACCGGGTGTTGAGCTGTGGATTTATGGTGTTTTGGGGTGTTTTTATGGAGACGCCCTGGTGTTCTGTCTCCATGGGGATACTCCTCCCCCCACCGCCTCTCTGCCATCTTGGGTCCATCAGGCCTTGTTTGCCCAGGTTTTGGGGTTGCCACGGCGATTGCGGCAGCGTTTCTTGTTGTTCGTTGACCTCTGCAGGCGCTTGGGCCAGCCAGACCTCTCTCTGCACAGCTCCGCTGAGGGAGAGGGAGAGGGAGGGGAGAGGGAGGGGAGGGAGGGGGAGGGAGAGGGAGAGGGAGAGGGAGAGGGAGAGGGAGAGGGAGAGCGAGAGGGAGAGGGAGAGGGAGAGGACGAGGGAGAGGAGAGGGGAGAGGGAGAGAGAGAGAGAGAGAGAGAGGAGAGGAGAGAGAGAGAGAGAGAGAGAGAAGTGAAAGAGGGAGAAGGAGAGCGAGAGGGAGAGGGAGAGGGAGAGGGAGAGGGAGAGGGAGAAATAAATAAATCGAGAGGTGTATCAAGAATGTGTGTCCGCATGCTTGATATCCACACCATGCCTAGACAGGACCAGGTACCAGAGGAGATCTCACCCATCAGATACTCGTCCTGTTGGCAGATGGTCCTCACGCAGATCTCCTTGTTGATGACGTAGACCCGAGGGAGGCTGAGATAGAGCAGAGAGCACGGGAGTCAGGTGGGCTGAGCGGTTAGGGAATCAGGCTACTAATCAGACGGTTGCCGGTTCGATTTCTGGTCGTGAATAAATTAAGTTGTGCCCCTTGGGCAAGGCACTTCACCCTGCTTGCCCGGGGGTCATGTTGTCATGTTACTGTACTTACTGTAAGTCGCTCTGGATCAGAGCGTCTGCTAAATGAATGTAATGTAAGACCCGGCTGGTTTCTAAAAATGACTAGAATCAACGCTCTGTGGAGAGCAGCCCTGCGATGCCTGCTGTCAAAGCGTAAACCATTGCGTAAACATGCGGTAAACATTGCCACCAGGTTTAAGAGGAACTCTTGTTCCTCTTGGCCACGCTGCAGCACACCTGTAGAGGCACAGAGAGTGGATGCATCTCTTGATGGGTCCGTGACAGAGTACATCCTGGGTGCAGGGGTACATCTCCTCCGACAGTCTGGGGGGGTTGGAGGGAGGGGGAGAGGGAGAGGGAGAGCGTAGGAGAGTGACGAGACGATTCACAAGAGGTGAAGAGGCCGCAGACGGGACTGATGCGGACAGAGAGGGAGAGAGGCGCCCGTACCGCAGACGGGAGACGAGAGAGAGAGAGGACACGAGGGATGCCGGGAGAGGGACGCGGGAGAGGAGACGCGAGGGCCACGGAGAGGAGAGGGAGAGAGGGAGACGGGCAGGACGGAGGCGGAAGAGGGAGAGGGGAGAGGGAGAGGGACGACCGGGAGAGGGAGAGGGCCGAAGGGAGGCGGGAGAAAGAGACGAGGGAGAGCGGAGAGAGACGGGGACGGGCGCAACCGAGAGGGACTGAGAAGAGGGATGAAGGGAGGGAAGGGAGCCACGCACGGACGAGGGAGCAGGTGAGAGGGGGAGGGAGAGGGACGAGGGAGAGGGAGGAGGAGGGCGGGACGGCGCGAGAGGGAGAGGGCAGAGGGACCGAGGGAGGACGAGGGAAGAGCGGAGAGGGAGAGGCTGGAGAGGGAGAGGGAGAGGGAGAGGGAGAGGAGTACGCGCGAAGAGCGAGAGGAGAGGGATGATCGTATGTGTGTCTTTTTCTATTGAGATTCTCTTTTTTATTCTTCTGAGTGGTGGCAGAGACCGGCGAGAGGAGCCGAGGCGGACGGCAGAGGAGGACGGGACGCAGCGGGAGAGGGACGACGGGAGGAGGTGCAGAGGGACGACGAAGGGAGCCGAGGGAGAATGGGACGTGACGAGAGAGAGGAGACGAGAGGGGGCCGAGAGAGGGAAGGGAGAGGGAGGATGAGGGAGCGGAGAGGGAGAGGCGAGAGGAGAGGGACAGGGGAGAGGGAGAGGGGAGAGGGAGAGGGAGAGGGAGAGGAGAGGGGAGAGGCCGAGAGGGAGAGGGGAGAGGGAGAGGGAGAGGGCGCGGGGAGAGAGGGAGAGAGGTAGAGAGAGGGAGAGAGGAGAGGTAGAGAGGGAGAGAGGGAAGAGAGGGAGCGAGTTACGACAACATAAGACAGAAACAACACCTAGACAAGTTCAGCCCCCCACCAAACACTCTTTCAGCTTCAATGGGGGAGGAAACCCCCCGTTTTCCCAACCCTCACCGTGGAGACTTCCAGGCTTGTTTGTCTTATGATATTGGGGCTAACAGGGTTTTAGGACCCCTTCCACCCATAAACCAAACCAACACCAACACACACATTACAAAACCGGGACCCCCCAACACCACACCAAACCAAACAAAACCCTCACCACCACTCGCCCACAACACCACCACACTCACCCGGCGGGGTTAGGGTCAGGGAAAGGACAAAGGAGGCCCCCACCGGGACGGTTTCGGCGGGGAAAAAAAAAAAGGCGGGGGAAAAAAAACAAAAAAACAAGTTCTTCAGGGGAAAAAAAACACCGTTTGAAAAACGGTGACCCGTTGGTTCTTCTGGGGGGTCCCAACAAGACAGAACATGTCACGAAAGTGTGGAATTTAGAGGG
>CAEFZP010000645.1:0-27355 GCA_903064625.1 Mallotus villosus
ACCCCTCTCTTCTCTTTCTCCTACCCCTCTCTTCTCTTTCTAACCCCTCTCTTCTCTTCTATCCCTCTCTTCTCTTTCTACCACCCCTCTCTTCTCTTCTACCTACCCCTCTCTTCTCTTTCTATACCCCTCTCTTCTCTTTCTACCCCTCTCTTCTCTTATACCACCCCTCTCTTCTCTTTCTACCCTCTCTCTTCTCTCTTTCTACCCCTCTCTTCTCTTTCTTACCCCTCTCTCTTCTCTTTCTACCCCTCTCTTCTCTTTCTACCCTCTCTTCTCTCTCTTCTACCCTCTCTTCTCTTTCTCCCTCCTCTTCATTTCTACCCTCTCTTCTCTTCTATACCACCTCTCTTCTCTTTCTATACCCCTCTCTTCTCTTTCTACCCCTCTCTTCTCTTTCTATCCTATACCCTACCCCTCTCTTCTCTTTCGTTCTATTCCCTCTCCTCTCTTTCTACCCTCTCTTTCTCTTTCTACCCCTCTCTTCTCTTTCTACCCCTCTCTTCTCTTCTACCCCCTTTCTTCTCTTTCTACTACTACCCTTCTAACCCCCTCTTTCTCTTTCTAAAAACCCCTCTCTTCTCTTTCTAACCCCCTCTCTTCTCTTTCTAACCCTATCCCCCTCTCTCTCTTCTACCCTTCTCTTCTCTTTCTACCCCCTCTCTTCTCTTTCTACCCCTCCTCTTTCTCTTCTTCCCTCTCTTCTCTTTCTAACCCGCTCTTCTCTTCTATACCCCCTCTTCTCTTTCTCCCTACCCCTCTTCTCTTTTCTACCCGTCCTCCTTCCTCTTTCCTAACCCCCTCTCTTCTCTTTCTAGCCTCTCTTCTCTTTCTACCCCCTCTCTTCTCTTTCTATCCCCTCTTCTCTTTCTACCTCTCTCTTCTCTTTCTACCCCTCATCTCTGCTTTCCCTATTTTCTCTCTCTTCTCTTTGCTATCTCTCTCTTCTCTCTTTCTACCCGCCCCTCTCTTCTCCTTCTACCACTACCTCTACCCCTCTCTGCTCTTTCTCTCTCTTCGCTCTATTCTACCCTCTCCTTCTCTTTCGTCTAACCTCTCTACGCTCTCTTCTCTTTCTACCCTCTCTTCTCGTTCTAACCTCTCTCTTCTCTTTCTACCTCTCTTCGCTCTTCCTCCTCTCTTCTCTTTCTACATCTCTCTCTTTCTCCCAAACCTCTCTTCTCTTTCGACCCCGCCTCTCTTCTCGTTCGTATCTACCTCTTCTCTTTCCTACCATTCTACCTCTCTCTCTTTCTATCCCTCTCTCGCTTTCTACCCCTCTCTCTTCTCTTTCTATCTACTTCTATTCTCTTTCTACTCCCTCTCCTCTCTGTTCTCACTTTCTACGAATAGACTTCCTCTTCTCTGGCTACCTCTCTCTTCTCTTTCTAACCCCTCTCGTCGCTTCTACCCTCTCTTCTCTTTCTACGCTCTCTCTCTTCACCCTTCTCTCTACTCTTCTCTTTCTAAACCCTCTCTTCTCTCTTACCCGCTCTTCTCTTTCTACTAACCCTAACCCCTCTCTCTCTTCTACCTCTCTTCTCTTTCTACCTACTACTTCGCGCTCTCTCTCTCTCTTCTCTTCTACCTCTCTCTCTCTTCTAACTATCTACCCCTCTCTCTCTCTTTCTACCCTCTCTCGTCATCTTTCTATCACATCCACTCTCTTCTCTTCTACCTCTCTTCTCTCTCATACCCTCTCTTCTCTTTCTAACCTCTCTCTCTTGCTATCTTTCCTTCTCTATTCTAGCCCCTCTTTCTCTTCTCTTTCTATCCCTCTCTTCTCTTTCTATCTCTCTTCTCTTTGCTACCTCTCTTCTCTTGCTCTTTCTAACGCTCGTCTCTTTCTACCCTCTCTTCTCTTTTCTCTACCCTCTCTCACTCTGCTTCTATCCCTCTCTCTCTGCTTCTTTCTACCTCTCTGCTCTTTCTATACCCCTCTCTCTCTCTTTCTAACCCTCTCCGTCTCTTTCCTACCTTCTCTTCTCTTTCTACCCCTCATTCTCTTTCTAACCTCCTTCTCTTTTCTCTCTCTCATTCTCTTCTACATCACTCTCTCTCTCTCTCTATTCTACCACCCCTCTCTTCTCTTTCTAACCTCTCTTCTCTTTCTACTCTACTCTCTTCCTCTTCTATGCTCTCTCTCTTCTACCCCTCTCTTCTCTTTCTACTCTCTATCGTTCTACCTCTCTCTCTCTTTCTAAACCACCTCTCTTCTCTTTCTACGCTCTCTTCTCTTTCTACAACTAAACCCACCCCTCTCTTCTCTTTCTAACCTCTCTCTCTCTCTTTCTATCCCTCGCTTCTCTTCTACCCCTCGTCTCTACCTCTCTCTCTTTCTAAACCTAACCCCGACTCCTCTTCTCTACTGCTCTATTCTATCTACCCTCTCTCTCTCTTTCCTACCACATACTCTCTTCTCTTTCTAACACCCCTCTCTGCTCTTTTCTACCTCTCTTCTCTTTCTACCCTCTCTTCCTTTCTACCCCTCTCTTCTCTTTCTACCTCTCTCTTCTCTTTCTAAACCCCTCTCTTCTCTTTCTACTCCCTCTCTTCTCTTTCTACCCCCTCCTTCTCTCTTCATAATACCCCCTCTTCTCTTCACCCCTCTCTTCTCTTTCTACTCTCTCTCCTTTCTACCCCTCTCTTCTCTTTCTACCTCTCTCTTCTCTTTCACCCCTCTCTTCTCTCTCTACCACCCTCTTCTCTTCTACCCCTCTCTTCTCTTTCTAACTCTCCCAACCTCTCTTCTCTTTCTACCCCTCTTCTCTCTTCTCTACCCCCTCTTCCTCTTTCTTCTCCCCCTCTCTCTTCTCTTCTACCATCTCCTCTCTTCTCTTTCAAACTTCTACCCCTCTCTTCTCTTTCTACCCTCTCTCTTCTCTTTCTATACCCCGCCTCTCTTCTCTTTCTACCCCTCTCTTCTCTTGCTACCCCTCTCTTCTCTTTCTACCCCCTCTTCCTTTTCTAAACCCCCCTCTCCTCTCTACTCTCTCTCTTTCTACTCTCTCTCTCTCTTTCTACCTCTTCTCTTTCTAACCCTCTCTTCTCTTTCTAACCCTCTCTTCTCTATCTACCCCTCTCTTCTTCTATCTCAACCCTCTCTCCTTCTACCTCTCTCTCTCTTCTAACCCCTCCTCTCTCTTTCTCTCTACCCCTCTCTTCTTCTATTCTACCCTCTCTCTCTTTCTACCCTCTCTCTTCTCTTCTACCCTCTCTGCTCGTCTTTCTCTAAACCCTACCCCTCTCTTCTCTTTCTCATCTTTCTCCTCTCTCTTTCTCTCTCTCTTTCTACCCCCTCTCTTCTCTTTCTACCCCTCTCTTCTCTCTTCTACCCTCTCTTCTCTTTCTATCCCCTCTCCCTTCTCGTTCTACCCTCTCCTTCTCTTTCTACCCTCTCTTCCTTTCTATCCTCTCTTCTCTTTCTACCCCTCCTCTCTTCTCTTTCTACCCCTCCTCTTCTCTTTCTACCCTTCTCTTTCTATCCCTCTCTTCTCTTCTACCACCCCTCTCTTCCTCTTTCTTTCTACCTCTCTCTCTTCTCTTTCTACCCTCTCTCTTCTCTTTCTAAACCCTCTACTCTTTCTCTTTCTATCCTCTCTCTCTTCTCTTTCTACCTCTCTCTTCTCTCTCTTCTACTCCCTCTCTTCTCTTCTACCCCTCTCTTCTCTTTCTACCTCTCTCTTCTCTTTCTAACCCTCTCTTCTCTTTCCTACCCCCTCTCTTCTCTTTCTAACCCCTCTCTTCTCTTTCTACCCTCCTCTTCTCTTTCTAACCCCTCTCTTCTCTTTCTACACCCTCTCTTCTCTTCTCTTTCTACCTCTCTTCTCTTTCTACCCCTCTCTTCTCTTTCTACCCTCTCTTCTCTTTCTATACTACCCCTCTCTTCTCTTTCTACCCCTCTCTCTCTTTCTCCTTTCTACCCCTCTCTTCTCTTTCTACCCCTCTCTTCTCTTTCTAACCCCTCTCTTCTCTTTCTACCCCTCTCTTCTCTTCTCTACCCCTCTCTTCTCTTTCTACCCCTCTCTTCTCTTTCTATCCCCTCTCTTCTCTTTCTACCCCTCTCTTCTCTTTCTACCCCTCTCTTCTCTTTCCCTCCTTTCTTCTCTTCTACCCCTCTCTTCTCTTTCTACCCCCTCTCTTCTCTTTCTACCCCCTCTCTCTCTTTTTATTCACCCCTCTCTTCTCTTTCTAACCCCTCTCTTCTCTTCTCTTTCTACCCTCTCTCTCTCTTTTACCCCTCTCTTCTCTTTCTACTCTCTACCACCCCTCTCTTCTCTTTCAACCCCTCTCTTCTCTTTCTACCCCTCTCTTCTCTTTCTATCCCTCTCTTCTCTTTCTACCTCTCTCTTCTCTTTCTACTACCCCTCTCCCTCTCTCCCTCTCTACCTCCACCAGTCTGATCCTCCACCCAGTCCTCTTCCACAGACCTCCAGCCTCGTCTGTGGCAGGGTGACAGCCTCAGATCGGTGACTGCGCTGTTTCATGTCATGCTGGTGGAGGCAGTGTTGTTACTTTAGCAGACGCTTTTATCCAATGTGACGTACGGAGGAGAATTTTGAACCTGTGACCTCTTGATCCGCAGTCAAATACTCGATCTCTGAGCTGTAACTCCTGTACAGTCCTGACACTGTAGAGCTGGCAGAGAACTCTTTCTTTTCAAATGTTTCACTCCTCCCCTTTTCACTTTCTCTGTCACCACATACACTGTGAAACTCATATCCACATACGGATGCAGACAGAAAACACACAAATACTTACTCAACATTTAATAAACGCTGAATATTAAGAGTTCTCACCTCCCCCACAGTTTTGGCAAAGTGCTGCAGTGTGTTGATCACCTCCTCGTCACCTTTCCCAAGAGCAAAGTTCTGATGAAGACAGAAGGAGTTTTAGGTAGAAGCACAGAAAACCCAGACACACCTACAGGACATATGAGTTAGCACTGGGGCTGTGAAGGTATAAAGACAGACTTCTTCCTTGTCATGTTTGTGTCCTTGGTAACGTGGCTGGTGGCAGCTAGATTGTTCCCTCACTCTGACGACCACAATACTGTTAGAACTATCACTTCTGATCCTTGGTCTTCTGCTGTACTTTCTACAGACATTTTTCAGACATTTAGCAGACGCTCTTATCCAGAGCGACTTACAGTAAGTACAGGGACATTCTCTCCGAGGCAAGTAGGGTGAAGTGCCTTGCCCAAGGACACAATATAATTTTGCAGAGCCTGGAATCGAACCAGCAACCTTCGGATTACTAGCCCGACTACCTAACCACTCAGCCATCTGACCACTCAGCCATCTGACCCCCTTCTACATGTGTGATATGTGTAGGTTGCTTTGGATAACATTTTTATCCGGAAAACGTATGGTCCAATATGCAAATCTAGTCCTTCATAATACATTGACGCAGTCCCAACACCAATCCAGTATATACAACTCTATGCAGTCGCATTCAAAGCAAGTGATTAATAAAGTCTACAATCTCTGTGATACTTACTTTCTTCTCATATTCCAGGAGCTGCTTGGAAAGCTGTTCGGTGGCCAGTCCCATCTCACTCTGCAGAGCAGAGGGGGGGGAGGGGCAGAGGTGGGAGAGTGGGAGGGACAGAGGCAGAAGGGGGGGAGGGGGGGAGCAAAAGGAGGATGTTGTGTCAGTGGACTCATCAGCTTATTCCCTGAGACCCCCAGAAAGCTAGCTTACTGTACATCAACCAACACAACACATACATTGGATTGTGTTTGTGTGAGGGTGGGAGTGTGTATGGTGTGTATAATGTGTGTGTGTGTGTGTGTGTCTGTGTCTGTGTCTGTGTCTGTGTGTGTGTGTGTGTGTGTGTGTGGTGTGTGTGTGTGTGTGTGTGTGTGCGAGAGTTCAAGATGTACATGAAGTGTGCATGTATGCATTATATATGTGTGTTACCTGGGCTCCGTACACCCTCTGCATGGACTGCAGCAGCTGGTTGGTATAGTCTGTGAGAGTCCCAGCATCCTCCTCAAACACACTGAGCAAGGAGCGCGTCTGTGGACCAAACAGGAAGCAAACAGGAAGTGAGTGGACTGGTTTACAGACAGACCAGGATGTGCAAAAAGGCACAAAAGGCCTAGCACAGTGAGGCAGGCACACACAACACAACTGGTTGGCAACCTTGCTGTTGGCAGACCTAATATTCAACACACACTGACAGACAGACTTCTAAGCAGCAGGTGTTTGCACAGACACAGTCTTCACTCCTTAAAGGCCTGGTATGCAAACAGGTAAACAAACAGGTAAACAAACAGGAAGGGTTTGCATGTGTGTATAGACGGGTGTGGAGACCTGTCAGTACTGAATAGAATCACACACCTAGCAATCGTGCATGACACATTTAACATCAAATGATGACGTACAAATAAATATGGTTTATAATTCACATTTATCCAAATTCAGCTAAATCTGAGCCTTAATTTAAAGTGCAATTTAATCAACGCTTTAGACTCCATGTCCTAGTTCAATGAAACTGACATTTGAAAGTGATGATAATTAACAAGCGCAGTGCAAAGTAGGCCTATACCTCCAGCCATTATGTGGTCTACATTACACTTTTAAACGTATTCCACTTAGTGGAATGAGCTTAATGTGTGTGTCTGTAGTCCGTTACAGTTAAATGCAACTGGAATATTCAACTGCAAATGCAATGTTATTCCAGACAAAACGTACACGATTCGTGAGCAATGGCATGCTTATTCATTTATTTAGTGAAACGCCTTTGACTTCTTGTAGCTCTCTGATGGTAAAAGCTTCGTTTGAGCTTCGTGACTACAGATCGATGTCGTATCAGACATGAAACGTGGTCTTATTGACCACTATTGGTCAAGGCCAATGGAGTCTAACATTCAAACCACTCCCACTACAGACCACAAAATAGGCCCAATTTAAAACCAAAGAATAAGGGGACTGCGTCTAAGTAAGGTTGATGTAATCTCCTGTAAGGTTTCTCACACACACACACTTTGACTGGCACTAAACAAGGGATTCTTGTTAGAATGCCCACTTATTGTCAACAGTCGAGCTTCGGTAGGAAGCGAGAGTCACGCCATCCAAACATAGGGAAAGCACATTTGCGAGCAATATGCAAATAGGAGATGTAGATATGTGACGAGATAACAATTACTATAATATTTTATGTACTTCCTTGAGGATACACAGCCCTCGCAACATTCCCACAACAATGAAGCAATTTAGAGCTGTCACTGTCGTGCTGCGTATAAAGGCAACTACGAACAACGACAACGATATTTAGCGTTATAGTTTATCTCTTTACAGCACAAGCTGTATCAAAACATATCATGGCCTTACCTGGGGACTGTCCTGCAAAGAATCTTCTAAGAGCAATTTATGGACGGCCGGCATCTTGTTAGTAACAGCGAGAATACGAGAATAGGCTTGAATTATTTAGGGAGTGGACTCTCCTTCCCAGAGAGCTTTGTGCGGATATGGATGACACGTAAAAGATGCAGGCAGGCGGTCCCTTCCTGACCAACCGTCCCTTATCATCAGCAAACAGTAGCTTAGTCAAACAAACTACGGATCTTAAGCCATATTTACTTGAATGCAATGGAGGCAATTATTGTTTAGAATGGTAGAAATATTCAGTTCACCATGATCTTTCCCTCAGTTTTAGGCAGGACACATTTCTGAGACAACAGCGCCCCCTGCTGAATTCGACTTTGACGTCAAGATAAACATGACAATTTGTTGAATCAGAAGGATTTGAACATGAGGGTTCTCGGCCTATTTTGATGGTACATTTAATAAAAGTATTCACATTTAAGGATACAAAACATCACCATTAAGTTACTTTCGTTTTCCAATGAAAAAACGAAAACATTTTGAAAATATAGCTGCAAGCAGCAATGGGGTGGCCAAGCAGGTCAGATGACCCAGAAGAAACTTACGACATCCTCATGAAGGGGCTGTTAGTTGACATATTGCTGTCCCTCGAACACATGTTCAGTGTTTTCTCACATGAAAAATTGGAATCTCGCTATTGGCTGAAATCCACCCCACCTCCTCCCCGTTCCCGTTTCCCGGGCAACCGTGTCAGGGTGGAGGAAAGAGCAAATCATGTGAGGGCAGAGCATCTTCTCTCTCCTCTCTCTCTCTGTCCTCTCTCTCTCTCTCTCCCTCTCTCTTCTCCTCTGTATAAAACAGTCTTCTCCATGCTGCCACACCAACCAGTTCTCTGTTGCAAAGGGATCTGGGTATACCACACAGAGAACCAGTGTGACTAAGAAAGAGAGAAACACTCCCGCTCTCTCTCTTATATCCTCTTCCCACTCTCTCTGTTTCTCTCTCTCTCACCCTCTTTTCTATTTTCTATTTAATCATGGTTTTTTGCTTGTCACTGTTTTCCGCCCGTTTTCTCTGAGCGTTTCCTGTGTGTCTGGACAGTGGCTGCATCGATGGGTGTGGCAATTCCTCTGCCACCGCACGTCAGGAGGGGGTGAGTGTTCCGGAACATCTGTTGGCTTGGCGATGCCTGCCTGTGTGTGGAAGCTGCGTGTGGAAGCGTGAGCACGTTTGTCTTCGATCGAGGTGTGTCATAGCGACAACGTTGGCCTCACGTATGTGTGCTCTGTGGCTTGTGAGCTGTACGGTGAGTGTGGTGTGGCTGCATTGTGTGTGTGTGTGTGTGGTGTGTGGTGTGTGTGTGTGTGTGTGTGTTTATGGTGGTCTAGCATGTCGACAGGTGCCTTTGGTCTCCAGACCCACACTGTAGACTTTGAGCTCTGGTAGCCGGGAGACTGCAGAGTATCTGGAGGAATTTAATGACTTATGGTTTGTTAGGTTACAAGAAGAGTCTATATAATGTTGTGTGATGTGTGTGTGTGTGTTTTAGGTTCGGCTAAGCTTTAGTCTCCGTGGGGATGATAGGTGAAAGAAAAGACATCTAGACAGCAGCTGTCTCTTGCTTCTTCTTCAGGTGATTGATACCGGGCGTCTGTGTCTTCGATTCTCCTTCTATTGCCTTCGTTCATTGTCAGTCAGAAGCTGCCTCGATAAGTCAAAGCTGCCTTTATCAGTCAGAATCTGCTCTATCTGGACAAACACAGCGAGCTCTCACACACTATTTAAATGTGTTTTCCAGCCGATGCCTCTCACTCCTATTTCTTCCCCCGCCGTAGTCTACTGTAGCTTTCTTCGCTAGATCAATGACATTCTTGATGTGCGTGCCTGGAATGGATTGAATACAAATGTGTATTTGTGCTCTGATTATATAGGAGGTAAATGAAAGGAACGCCTGCGGAATTATCGCTGTCATACGAGGTGTGTGTGCGTCTCGATGTGGGATCTCGTTTGTGTGTGATCTTGTGTGTCTGTGCACACATGGGTGTGCGTGCATCTGCATGTGTCTGTTTGCGTGTGTGTCTAATCAGTTCCCACCAGACAGGCTTCCCGTTAAACAACCTGTAGGCACTAATGGGACTAGCAGATCCGTGAGGTCGTCTCTTTGATATGACTCCAGTTCACAGTCAGCAACAGTCCTTAGTGAGGTCAGTGGCTGTGTGGGCCCAGCAGGAGGAAAGGTGACAGTGTGACGGAGAGAGCTTTCGTTCATTTTGTTTCTGTCTGTTCTAGGTCACCCCCCTGCACAGGGACAAGGACACTGGAAAGCCTGTCATTTTGAATAATAGGCCAGAGTTGGGAGTCATCTGTCTCTCTACTGTGTGCATCTAGTGGCATCCAGCTGAAGGACATCGCCACGCTTTAGTCACACAGATTTGGGTCAACCACTTCTGTTTGCGTGTGACCATCTTTTTAGATATGTCTGACAGTTGTTCTGACTATCTGTAGACAGAAACTTTAGGTGACGTGTTGAATGGTAATGTGGTGGACATGCTGATGAGCATATCTGTTCTCCAGTGCTGTTCACAAACAAAGAGGAAGAAAGAAATGATTTCTAAGAAAGTCTTCATGTGTTTCTGTTTCTAGTTCTCTGTTTGCTTTTCCTTTTGAGTTTTTGGCAGATATCTCTGTCTGGAGGGCAGTAAACCTCTAAACACACAAAGGGCTTCACTCATCCCTCCTTCACTCATCCCTCCTTCCCTCCATCCCTCTCACTCATCCCTCCTTCCCTCATCCCTCTTTTCCCTCCATCCCTCTCACTCATCCCTCCTTCACTCATCCCTCCTTCCCTCATCCCTCCATCCCTCTCACTCATCCCTCCTTCCCTCCATCCCTCTCACTCATCCCTCCGTCCCTCCATCCCTCTCACTCATCCCTCCGTCCCTCATCCCTCCTTCCCTCCCTCCCTCTGCACTCATCCCTCCTTCACTCATCCCTCTCACTCATCCCTCCTTCCCTCCATCCCTCTCATCCCTCCGTCCCTCCATCCCTCCATCCCTCCTTCACTCATCCCTCCGTCCCTCCATCCCTCTCCACTCATCCCTCCGTCCCTCCATCCCTTCTTCACTCATCCCTCCGTCCCCTCCATCCCTCTCACTCATCCCTCCGTCCCTCCATCCCTCCTTCACTCATCCCTCCTTCCCTCATCCCTCCTTCACTCATCCCTCCTTCCCCTCCATCCCTCTCACTCATCCCTCCTTTCCCTCCATCCCTCTCACTCTTCCCTCCGTCCCTCCATCCCTCTCACTCATCCCTCCTTCACTCATCCCTCCGTCCCTCCATCCCTCTCACTCATCCCTCCGTCCCTCATCCCTCCTTCACTCATCCCTCCGTCCCTCATCCCTCCTTCACTCATCCCTCCGTCCCTCCATCCCTCTCTCTACTGTACTATCTTTTGCAGGCCAATCGACACCCGTATGAATATGCTTCTGTAAGGACTGTGAATAGATCACTGTGCATCCCCAAGCACACACATTTATCTGACACCCACCCACCCACATCCCCCACAAGAATACAAAATATAATGATTATGTTCAATCATTAAGATTATGTTTTTGAAACCTTCAGATAAAACAAAAATATCAAGGTTGCTTGTCTCTTAAAAAAAATGGACGGATCCAGAGTCTTGAATGAGATGGTCGTGTCAGGTCTGTCTAGTTGGAGGTGGTGGAGGAGGTCAGACTTAATTCTTTCTGTATTTGTCTGAGGAATCGAGGGTAGTATCACAAATCCAGTTGCCTGTGGCGCCATGGAGACAGTTGTGCATTCAGACCGCTGTTTATTGTCCACTTAACAGCTGATGGTTGCAACATTATCCTTTGTAGACACCCAGACCAGTCCATTGTCCAACTTCTATCTCCTTGCTGCCATTAGGGCAGCCCTGCTAGGGTAGTGATCTCCTTGCTGCCATTAGGGCAGTCCTGCTAGGGTAGTGATCTCCTTGCTGCCATTAGGGCAGCCCTGCTAGGGTAGTGATCTCCTTGCTGCTATTAGGGCAGCCCTGCTAGGGTAGTGATCTCCTTGCTGCCATTAGGGCAGCCCTGCTAGGGTAGTGATCTCCTTGCTGCTATTAGGGCAGCCCTGCTAGGGTAGTGATCTCCTTGCTGCCATTAGGGCAGCCCTGCTAGGGTAGTGATCTCCTTGCTGCCATTAGGGCAGTCCTGCTAGGGTAGTGATCTCCTTGCTGCCATTAGGGCAGCCCTGCTAGGGTAGTGATCTCCTTGCTGCCATTAGGGCAGTCCTGCTAGGGTAGTGATCTCCTTGCTGCCATTAGGGCAGTCCTGCTAGGGTAGTGATCTCCTTGCTGCCATTAGGGCAGTCCTGCTAGGGTAGTGATCTCCTTGCTGCCATTAGGGCAGCCCTGCTAGGGTAGTGATCTCCTTGCTGCCATTAGGGCAGTCCTGCTAGGGTAGTGATCTCCTTGCTGCCATTAGGGCAGCCCTGCTAGGGTAGTGATCTCCTTGCTGCCATTAGGGCAGTCCTGCTAGGGTAGTGATCTCCTTGCTGCCATTAGGGCAGTCCTGCTAGGGTAGTGATCTCCTTGCTGCCCATTAGGGCAGTCCTGCTAGGGTAGTGATCTCCTTGCTGCCATTAGGGCAGCTCTGCTAGGGTAGTGATCTCCTTGCTGCCATTAGGGCAGCCCCTGCTAGGGTAGTGATCTCCTTGCTGCCATTAGGGCAGTCCTGCTAGGGTAGTGATCTCCTTGCTGCCATTAGGGCAGTCCCTGCTAGGGTAGTGATCTCCTTGCTGCCATTAGGGCAGCCCTGCTAGGGTAGTGATCTCCTTGCTGCCATTAGGGCAGTCCTGCTAGGGTAGTGATCTCCTTGCTGCCATTAGGGCAGCTCTGCTAGGGTAGTGATCTCCTTGCTGCCAGTAGGGCAGCCCTGCTAGGGTAGTGATCTTCTTGCTGCTATTAGGGCAGCCCTGCTAGGGTAGTGATCTCCTTGCTGCCATAGGGCAGCCCTGCTAGGGTAGTGATCTCCTTGCTGCCATTAGGGCAGCCCTGCTAGGGTAGTGATCTCCTTGCTGCCATTAGGGCAGCCCTGGTAGGGTAGTGATCTGTTTTGGACTGCCATTAGGGCAGTCCTGCTAGGGTAGTGATCTGTTTTGGACTGCTTGTTCTTGTCTGGTTGACCTCCTCGCGAGAGTGTTCCTCAATCATTGCCAACTCAGCCAAGAGTGTGCGTGCCTATAAGTGTGTGTACGCATCTATGTGCAAAACGTGTGTTTTGTGCGTGTGTGTGTGTGTGTGTGTGTGTTTGTATGTGGTTGTGTGTGCATATGGTGTATTTCTGTGTGTGTGTGTTTTGTGTGTCTGGGTGCACAACGAAAGTGTGTGTGTTAGTGTCTGTCCAGCATATTCTTTCCTCGTTTTGCCTCTGTATATTAAAGTAACATTATACTGTGGAACATGCATGAAAGCAATTAATAAAGCCTCATGATTCTATTACCCACTTGAGAAGAGAGGAGATGAGTTAAGAGTGATTTAAATCCTTCAACCTGGACCATTCTGTGTTCGTTTTTGAATCTGAATTTGAGTGTTTTGGTTTTGGTTCCAGACACTTTCACTTTCATCTCAATTCCTTGGCTTTTATATCGGTTGTTGTGTTGCAGATGGTTTGATGTTATTACCACACATTTTTAACATTCTGTAAGATCTGGAAATCATATTTAAACCGTCCCCTCTGATTACAAACTCAAGGGAATGGATGAGCGATGCTGATGGTGAGGTAA
This sequence comes from Mallotus villosus, assembly GCA_903064625.1. NCBI lineage: Eukaryota > Metazoa > Chordata > Actinopteri > Osmeriformes > Salangidae > Mallotus > Mallotus villosus. The sequence goes on from CAEFZP010000645.1 coordinate 13,123, forward strand.
CTCAGACAGCAAGGGAGAAACCCCCCTTCATCCAAGCATTGACTGTGTTTTGTGCCTTGCTCTTCATCCATGCATTGACTGTGTTTGTGCCTTGCCTCCCTGTGCTCACAGGTCCAGCAGACATCTCAAAGATGTGTAAGTATGCACATTGTGTTGCTGCTTTTTCTAGGTGGGAAGATTTGGCATTCAAATGTTTTTTTGAAAAAGAAAATATGGTCCTTTCTTGAGGCCTTCAAGTCATCAGTATTTAAACATTGATGCAGTCGAGAATAGACAGACGAGTCATTCACGACACACACTCAGTCTGTCCTGCCATGTTTTCGTATATATATTTCTGTCAAAGGCAGAAGTGGCAACAATCTCAGAAAAAACACAATGACCTGAACTGATCTGTTTTTGTAAACATGTGTCGCCGTGTGTTTGACTTTGTTTGCATGACAACCATTCAAGCATGTGAATGTGCCATGTGCCTCTGTATATCTATGTGTGTGTATGAGTGTGCGAGTGTTTAAGTCAGTGAGTGTGTGTGTGTATGTTGGAATGAGCTTTGTGCTGTGCTGTGCTGTCTCTGATAAACATCTGAGAAGCTCTTGCACCCCCACACACATTCACACACACTTACGCACACATACAGACACACCCATGACATCTTCCCACTCACACACAGTACATACACACTCTCACACACACACACACTCAATCACACACATACAGACACACCCAGGTCATCTTCCCACTCACACACAGTACATACACACTCACACACACACACACACACACACACTCAATCACACACATACAGACAACACCCAGGACATCTTCCCACTCACACACAGTACACATACTTTCATACACACGCACTCACACATACAGACACACCCTTGACATCTTCCCACTCACATACAGTACACACACACTCATAAACATATAGACCTTAAACACTTTCCCAGTCACATTCAGTGTACACACACACACACACACACACACAAATGCACAAACCCCCCCCTCCAACCTCACACACACACACACACCACACACACACACACATGCACAACCTCCCCCCTCCAGCCTCACACACACACTCACATACATGCAGACGGACTTCCTGTCTCATTACAGCTTAACTTCATCTGACTGGTTCTGTTGTTGACATTCAACATTACCTCTCTCTCTCCATGCATCCAGCATGTTCACTGAGAGTAAAAGTAACCGTGACAACACAGTGGCGTGATTGCTGGCCAGAGTGTTTAGAAACCGCAGTTCATGGTCGATCATCCTCAACATCCAGACAGGGTCTGTCAGGGTCACCGTTTAGCAGCGGGATCCGTCACGACTCTAGAGTTCTCGTCAGATATGCTTCATGGTCTTGAGCATGCCATGTCTGGCTCCTCGTTCTAATTCAGTCCCTGTCTCAGTATGTCTGAGGTACAGTACCAGATATCATGTATCGTTGTTTTCTCTAACGAGAGGTGTTTTCTAACGAGAGGTGTTTCTAACGAGAGGTGTTTCTAACGAGAGGTGTTTCTAACGAGAGGTGTTTCTAACGAGAGGTGTTCTAACGAGAGGTGTTTCTAACGAGAGGTGTTTCTAACGAGAGGTGTTTCTAACGAGAGGTGTTTTCTAACGAGAGGTGTTCTAACGAGAGGTGTTTCTAACGAGAGGTGTTTCTAACGAGAGGTGTTTCTAACGAGAGGTGTTTCTAACGAGAGGTGTTTCTAACGAGAAGTGTTTCTAACGAGAGGTGTTTCTAACGAGAGGTGTTTCTAACGAGAGGTGTTTCTAACGAGAGGTGTTTCTAACGAGAGGTGTTTCTAACGAGAGGTGTTTCTAACGAGAGGTGTTTCTACGAGAGGTGTTTCTAACGAGAGGTGTTTCTAACGAGAGGTGTTTTCTAACGAGAAGTGTTTCTAACGAGAGGTGTTTCTAACGAGAGGTGTTTCTAACGAGAGGTGTTTCTAACGAGAGGTGTTTCTAACGAGAGGTGTTTTCTAACGAGAGGTGTTTTCTAACGAGAAGTGTTTCTAACGAGAGGTGTTTCTAACGAGAGGTGTTTCTAACGAGAGGTGTTTCTAACGAGAGGTGTTTCTAACGAGAAGTGTTTCTAACGAGAGGTGTTTCTAACGAGAGGTGTTTCTAACGAGAGGTGTTTCTAACGAGAGGTGTTTCTAACGAGAGGTGTTTTCTAACGAGAGGTGTTTTCTAACGAGAGGTGTTTCTAACGAGAGGTGTTTCTAACGAGAGGTGTTTCTAACGAGAGGTGTTTTATAACGAGAGGTGTTTCTAACGAGAGGTGTTTTCTAACGAGAGGTGTTTCTAACGAGAGGTGTTTTCTAACGAGAGGTGTTTCTAACGAGAGGTGTTTCTAACGAGAGGTGTTTCTAACGAGAGGTGTTTATAACGAGAGGTGTTTCTCCCCACCAGGACAGAAGAGCCCTCTCCAGACGAGGAGAAAAGAAGGTAAGAGATTCATTGTTGTTTTATTTCCCCCGGGAACTTGAGACACTCTTTGGAGGAGGTAGTATTGTCTGTAAATATTGCTTTTCATTATTATTCCTCTTCTCTCACAGCTTAAAAAACAGAACCGTACAGGTGTTTGAGCTGTGAGAAATCATCTGCTCTTCTGAGATTTAATGAACGAGGCAGATTCCAGGATGATCAGTATTTACTGTGGTCTCACCTTTCAGACATGTTTAGTTCACTGACAATCAAATGCACGTCAAATGTTTAAAAAAAGACTTTTGAGACGCAGTCCTTGTATCTGGGCCGGACATTGACCTCTGTATCTCCTCTCAGGAACTATGGAGGGGTGTATGTGGGCCTGCCAACTGACATTGACCTCTCTATCTCCTCAGGAACTATGGAGGGGTGTATGTGGGCCTGCCAACTGACATTCATGCCGTAGCCTCCAGCCAGTCAAAGTCCACACGCAAAGGTAAATAATCACACATGCGCGTAAACAGCAAACAACCACAACTCAGTCTATGTGGAATGGAACCATTCATCAACGACTGCATTCAGAAGAGGTTATATTGCAAGTTTGTATCGTCCTTGAGTCATTCTTCCAACTTGAATGACTTAAACTTTTGTTGTTTGTACAGTCTGTCAGTCTGTTTTGTACAGTCAGTGTCCTTCTGCAGTCAACCTCTGAAAAAATCTGTTATTCTCTTGGTTCTTGGTTCTATAAGTATGTGTAAATGTGTGTGTGTGTGGTCTGTGTGTCTGTGTGTGTGTGTCTGTGTGTCTGTGTGTCTGTGTGTGTGTGTTGTGTGTGTCTGTGTGTGTGTGTTTGTGTGTGTCTGTGTGTGTCTGTGGTGTGCGTCTGTGTGTGTCTGTGTGTGTCTGTGTGTGTCTGTGTGTGTCTGTGTGTGTCTGTGTGTGTGGTGTCTGTGTGTGTCTGTGTGTGTCTGTGTGTGTCTGTGTGTGTGTGTCTGTGTGTGTCTGTGTGTGTGTGTCTGTGTGTGTCTGTGTGTGTGTGTGTGTGTGTGTGTCTGTGTGTGTGTGTGTGTGTGTACTGAACTCCTGCTCATCTTGTATTGTCTGTTAGGATGATGTAGATCTGGTCCAGGCTTACAGTAACACGATCACGGTCAGGACCAGAACAGTTCCATGCTGCAGATGTAGGATAGAGCAGGGAAGGGAGGCCATCTGTGGATCTGTTGGTGTACGTACGTGTGTGCCGGTGTGTGTGTGCGTGCATTGTGTGTGTGTGTGTGTGTGTGTGTGCTTGCACGTGTGTGTGCATGTGTGCGTACGTGTGTCTGTGTGCGCACTTGTGAGCATGTGTTTGCTTGCACTTCTGTTTGTGTGTTTGCGTCCGGTATTTGTGTGTACCCGTGTGAATGAGGAAGACAGTCATAGAGAACGTGAGAAAGAGGGACGTCTGTGTTCAGTAATCAGCCAGTCGTGCTCCAGTCTTCATCTACTCAACTACTCTTCATGTTGATGTAGTGTTGAACACTGAAGCAGAGCTTTGCTGTTTTCCCTCTCTCTGTCCTTCAGACTAGACGTGACTGAAGAACATCATCACAGTCAACACAGTACTGCACAGTCAACACAGGTACTGCACATGTCAACACAGGTGCTGCACATGTCACACAGGTACTCTGCACATGTCAACACAGGTACTGCACATGTCAACCGGTACTGCACATTTCCAACACAGGTAATGCACATGTCAACACAGGTACTGCACATGACCTCACCTACACAGTCCATGTGTCTGTACGAATAACAAAGTACAGTAGGACAAATTGTGTGCTGAATTATTTGGGCGTGCGAGCCTCTGAATAGTCGACGGAGAGAGCGATCACATGACCCTTGCCCTCACGCCATCGACCTTCCTCTGTTGTCCTTGTCACCAGGATTGTACATATTCACCCACCAACAGACCTTCCCAGAGAGAGAGAGAGAGAGAAGCGACGCCTGCTCCCACACTGACTCACCAGTCACCGCCGTCTGGGAATGAGGCTGTGTCCATCTGCCGGCCCGTGAAGGGCACAACGAGGCGTCCCGCCCGCTGGGGGGCTCGTCGAGCCCGTCTCCGACTGGCACAGGACCCTCAAGGAGGCCTTTGTCTGGGAGCAGCAGCTCTCTGAGAGGGGCACCACGTCTGTGGGACTCTGACTCGGGATGAGCCTGAGAAGGTGGATGACGACCTGAACCCACCGGACTCTGGCAGCCTCTGCAATCATAATCAACGCATCTATTTTCGAGCTGGAATTTTAAGGATTCATGAGTTTTGTGGTTTAGATGTTTAATGTGGCGCGAGAGAGAAGAATGATGAGAGGGGGAGGGTGTGAGGGAGAGGGTGTGTAGAGGTGGAGGGAGATGGTGGCGTGTCGCGTTGGGTGTTAGTTTGTGCGGGCGGGTAGAAGCCAAGAAGTCACACAAGGGCACCTCTTTCCTTTGAGCACGAGTGCAGAGAGACCCCCTCAGACCAACACAGTTCTTGAAGAGATATTCAGAGATTATAGTCCGTGTGTTTCTGTCCGAGTACTGCGCGTTGCTTTGCTGTTAATTTAAGCACTGATGTCTGGTTTAATAAAACGGTTGACGCTCCGTGTCTGCAGTTCGACCTATCATGAACCAGCATCCCTCTCTCAGTGGACAGTACTGTGTCTCAGCTGTACAACCCAACCTCCGAAACCACATGACCAAATGTGCGTGTGGCGGAAGATATTTCGCACAGAGCTGGTTTCTTCTTGCTGCAGTCCATTAGGTGTTTCCCAGACAGCCCAGATGGGATCTGAGATCGTAACGTGTTCTTTTATCCGACGCTCTTTCAAAGCGATGCGCGGGACTAGGCGGGGTTATCAAACCCTGCGACCTCTTGATCGCATTCAAATGCTCTTCCGCTAACTATACCCCTCCCTCTGCTCTTCCACTGAACTACACACACCCCTCCCTCTGCTCTACCACTGAGATATACCCCCTGCTCTGCTCTATATGTACCAGTGAGATCTGACAGTCTGGGGTCTATCGATGCGAAATTGTACTGCAGTACATGTACCAGATTGTTGATCTCACAGCCTCTCTCATTGGCTATGCTCACATGTGTGTCACCCTGTTCAGTTTATAGGGTGTTCATCTGTAATGACTCATCATGGGCCTTCTGCTAAGGAGCTGAGGAGTGTTTGGGCTGTTGTTCTGGTCAGAATGAAAGATTTCCGTGAAAATAAACTCCTAATTGCAACACTTTAACACATTAAGGTACATTAACTACCATGTGACCATACTAACTACATAACAATACGCATTGGAACAAAATGTAGTTCCATGGCAACTGCTATGTACTGAATTATATGATGTGTTAGCATAAAGCAAATACGAAATGGTAGTGAAGGCACAGCATGGGGGAGGGATGAAGGGGTAAGTGGTGTGTTATACGGGTACAGTTGAAGGTTATGTCATCAAACAAGATCAATGTTAGCATCCAATTACCCGTGGGAAAAGCACAGACATCCCATTGCTTTGTTTCACTTGTGTGATAACTGATTGCTAACCATGTTGACCTTGTTAATATAGCAGTCCATGTCCCTACAATGTTGTCACAATAGACTTTTCTATGTGTACATGTTAATTCATGTCACCGTAATGTCAAGTGTTGCCTCCCAGTACAGTAGTTCAGGAGGAGATGACCCAACCCACATCCCCTCTGAGTACCTCGTCACACACCTGAGGAAACATCAGCCAATCAAACGACACATCTGATTCCCGTTGTGCGAATCACAGCTAAGGCTAGAAAAGATGCTGCTCTGTCAGTCACCTCCCATCTCCTCCCTCTCCTCCTCTCCTCCTCTCCTCCTCTCCCCATCTTCCCTCCTCTCCTCCTCTCTCCTCTCCTCCTCTCCTCCCTCTCCTCCTCTTCTCCTCTCCTCCTCTCCTCCTCTCCTCCTCTTCTGGTTCGCTCTGTCGTCTTTTTTTTTGGTTTGTTTGTCACCTCCCCTCTCCTCCTCTCCTCCTCTTCCTCCTCTCCTCTCCCTTCTCTCCTCTCTCCTCCTCTCCTCCTCTCCTCCTCTCCTCCTCTTCTCCTCTTCTCCTCTCCTCCTCTTCTCCTCTCCCCATCTCCTTCTCCTCTCTCCTCCTCTCCTCTCTCCTCCTCTCCTCCTCTTCTCCTCTCCTCCCTCTTCTCCTCGTCCCTTCTCCTCATCCCCCTCTCCCTCTCCTCCCATCCTTCCTCCCTCTCCTTCTTTTTGTCTTCACCTCCTCCTCTCCTCCTCTCTCCTCTCCTCCTCTCCTCCTCTCCTCTCTCCTCCTCCTCTCCTCCTCTCCTTCTCTCCTCCTCTCCTCCTCTCCTCCTCTCCTCCTCTCTCCTCTCCTCCTCATCCTTCTCTCTCCATCTCTCTCTCCTCCTCTTCATCCTCTCCTCCTCTCCTCCTCGTCCTCCTCTCCTCCTCCTTTTTCTCCTCCTCTCCTCCTCATCCTCTCTCTCCTCTCACGTCTCCCTTCTCTCCTCTCTCCTCCTCCTCTCCTCCTCTCCTACTCCTTCTGGGTCTGCTATTCAGGCACCTCGAGGGGGATCTGTCAGCCTGCAGGAAGCCCAGCTGACACCCTATACCCCCCCCCCCCCCCCCACACACACACACACACCCACACAAGCACCCACTCCCAGCCTTCTGCCGGATCACTCTCATATATTCATTTGTAAATTCCATTTATTCAGTGTTATTCCTTCTAATAACTAGAAAACACAATCAGGTTGTTGTTGTGTTTTATACTCATGACTCAACCCGTCATAGGTCTAGTGTGAGGGGAGGGAGGGGATGTGGGAAGGGATGCGGATCCAAGGGAGGCCAAGTCATTCGTCAACGCCTCCGTGTCAGCTTCCTCCTTAGTGACGTGCAGCATGAAGAGGAGTGAGCGTCCGAGGACGATGGAAGTAGGCCGCTGACACACTTGAGAGTCACGTGCTGTGTCTTCCTCCTGAAGCTGCCGGAAGCTTTCCCCTTTCTCACGGGACTTGAACTCTGCTCTGACGTTTATGTACGGATCGTATACATTCAATAACAAACACAATACATACTGCTTACGGTGAACACACTGTGTAAGGGTGCTGTGTGTGTGTAAGAATATGACTGAGAAACGTGTGAAACACATGAATATTCATAGTGTCCATGTCTGGAATATGGTAGATTAGAAAACCTCACATGGATTGTTAACACAGCATGGATAAGAATGGTAAATATATTGGAATATGATGGCGCTTGCATTATATATGATGTCTGTCAGACGAATGAGGCCTATTATGAATGTGATTGGTCCACGCCCTCATATTGTCTCCAGCACAACGCCTCCGCTGGTACAGCACACGCATGTCTCTGGTTCATGTCTGTGCCTGTACAAGCCTGCCTTCTCTGGTTTTCATTGTGTCAGCTCTCTGGCTCTCTCTTCCTCTCTCTCCTGCCTATTCTCTACTACCTCTCTCTCTCTCTCCTCTTCTCTTCCCCTCTCTCCTCCTTCCTGCCTATCTCTACCTCTCTCTCTCTTTTTCTCTCTCTCCCTCTTCTCTCTCTCCTTCCTCTCCTCCTCCTCACTCTCTTCTCTCTCCTCTCTCTCTCCTCTCTCTCTCTCCTCTCGCTCTGGCTGGTATCGTGTCCTCTCCCTCTCTCTCCTCTCTCTCCTCTCTCTCCTCTCCCCCTCTCTCGACCCCCCCCCTCTCCACCTCAAGCTCCACCTCCCCCCTCTGGTCGCGTCTAAACCCTCCCCCCCACTCAGCCTCCCTCACTCTCTCTCTCTCCCATCCACCTCTCTCGCTGTCCCCGCCCATACCTAAGGAGAGAGGGGGGCAACTCTCTCTCTCTCTCTCTCTCCCATCATCCACTCCTCCTTGACCACATAAGCCTTTTCCCCCTAACATCTCTCCCAGCCCGTCTCAGTTACCTCTAACATCGTCGTCTCAACTCGTCCCAGTCTATCTACCCCTCTCAGATCATCGTCCCTAACTTCTCGTCTCAAATCGCGGCGCTCGACTCCATCCCTTCAAGCCCGTCCGATGCAAAGCAAAACAAACTCTAACCCACGCCTCATCTACCCAAAATCTCCATCAAGGTCTTCAGGTCAAAACCTCTGTCGCACGACACATCTCAACATCTACGCTAGGCAATAAGGCAGTGAAATCCTGCCCACAAACGTAGCACTCGCACGAAGAGAATCGTATCTCTTTCTACTCCTCAGCGCATCCCAACAAAAATTCGCAGGAAGATCGAAGTCGAGATATATACGCATACCCCCTCTGCCTCCGCGCATAACGGGTGAAGGACCCAAAGACCGACGCAAGCTTGGGGGAATGACCACACACTCAACAAACTACGCTCATCGCCTTCTATCCCGATAAAACCCCGAACACGATGAGGATCTCCTCTGGATAATAGCACAATAGCTCTCTCGTCGAGAACCTCCCCCACAGACGAGATACTTACATCTCTCGACTCCCAAGATCATACTAATCCACGGAACGGTCATAAACTCCATCACAGTTCTCACATCCTCACAGTAAGGAACTACTACGGGAGAGTAAAGTGCTTGCGGTTACTCATCCAACCATCTTCTATCTCTCAATCATCCCCCACTGAAAAGTCGACATCTCATAAGTCACATATCCTAACTCACCAATTCCCTCCCAATAGACCGACAGTCGTACAAACTCTTCTCTCTCTCTCCTCTCTTCTCTTATCCTCTCTGCTCCGACCCTGCTGCCCTTATAATGCATTCGGACTATGAGACTGTGATGAATGTCAGCATTGTTAGCCTGCGTTCAAAGTGTTGCCCGTGGTTAGGTTATTATGGGCTGTCGAGTGAGAACATTGCACATTGAGAATGATGTGTTGTTAGATGTCAGGGCAACAAACTTATGCTTGTGCTATCTTACATACAGTAGCAACACAACATGAGGAATGAAACCGGAGGGGGACGTGATAAGTTCTCAGTTGATGGTCTCTTCCGTCATCATGAACACTTTGTACTGTGACCATTCACACAAGTTCACATCACGCGTGCCATTGATGACCAGGGTATTTATAACCAGTCCCCCATTGAGACAAACACACACACACGTGCACTCAATGAACATGATCATTACAGGTGGACTGGTTAACTGTCCCGAACAGCCTGTTCTCTGTTCTGTTGTTGTCTGTGCATAGTGGTGGTATTGATCGTAGGTATCCGGTCATCTTACTGAATCAATAGAAAGCGGGCCTGTGGGATCTGTGTATTTATAAACTGTGGGAGAGACGGTAGTGGGTTTCCTTGTCCCACAATCCCATTGACAAAACACACACTAATCGATGGCAGATGGAATGAATTTGTGTGAATCATTGAGGAAAGGAAAGAGGAGGTGGAGGAGAGGATAGAACCGTTTTCTTTACCGGCATTTTTTTCTCTTCACTCCGTCTTTCCCCGCATTTAGTTTGTTATCCTCCTGAGATATTTTAAATGTTTTAAATGTTCATATTTTACATAATATGAGAGAGTGGTTTAATGATCCTATTTTAGGTCAATAAAAGTAATAACATTATTTTATTATTTCTCACAGTTATGCATCTGTTACTTTATTGACAAACTGGAATTATATGGCTATTCTGAAGTGTTCATATTTGTGACATATGTAGAAAGCCCCAGTATGTCCTCCCAATGAACAAAATAAATACGTCAAGTACTTCCTGGGTCTGAGGAAGATGATGATGAGACGATCATCTGAAACCAGGAAGATAAGACCAGAATGAAAGTATGACAACTCCCCATGAGATGGAATGGTTGATCTCTCTGTCTTAAGTCAAAGTGATGAGGAAATGCACACACACCACACACACACAAACACACTTACACACACACACACACACACACACACACACTAAACACACACACACACACACACCACACACACACACCACACACACACCACACACACACAACACACCCACACCACTCACCACACACACACACACACACACACACACACCACACACCACACACACTACCTACAGGCACACCCATACCGTAAAATGCTTTACTGTTTACCAGATAAACACAATGGAAAGCTTTGGCCTCATGATCTACCATTCAATATAAAGGCCTCTGCTTGACTATTTTCCTCTGGCAATGTTTGAAAATATCACGTTATAGTATTTTCGAATACTGTGCTGCGTACTTTATAGTCTTCATGAAGGATAAAGTGTTTGTTTGGCTTCTTGGAACAAATGAAAGGACCTGGTTCAACTCTTGGAAAGAGCCTGATCAAGATTGTGTATGAGTCTTCATCGGTGTGTGTGTTGTGTTCTAACGTGTATACCTGTAGGTGTTGTGTTGGTCTACTTGTATACCTTATGTGTATGTGTGTGTCTACGTGTATACCTGTAGGTGTATGTGTGGTTGTCTTACGTGTATACCTGTAGTGTGTGTGTTGTTGTCTCCGTGTATACACCTGTAGTGTGTGTGTGTGTCTACGTGTATACCTGTAGTGTGTGTGGTGTCTACGTGTATACCTGTAGGTGTGTGTGTGTTTTTACGTGGTATACCTGTAGTGTTTTGTGGGTGTGTCTATGTGTATACCTGTAGGTGTGGTGTGTGGGGTCTATGTGTATACCTGTAGGTGTGTGTGTGGTGTCTACGTGTATACCTGTAGTGTTGTGTGTGTCTACGTGTATACCTGTAGGTGTGTGTGTGTGTGTCTACGTGTATCACTTGGTGTGTATGTGTGTGTCTCACGTGTGATACCTGTAGGCTGTGTGTGTGATGTTGTCTACGTGTATAGCTGTAGGGTATGTGTGTGATCTCAACGTGTGTACATGCCTTAGGTGTATGTGTGTGTCCACGTGTATACCTGTAGGTGTACATGTTTGTGTGTCTACGTGTTATACCTGTCTGGTTGTGTGTGTGTGTCCCGTACGTGATACCTGTGGTGTCTGTGTGTGTCTACGTGTATAACCTGTAGGTGTGTGTGTGTGTGTGTCTACGTGTATACCTGTAGGTGTGTGTGTGTGTCTACGTGTATACCTGTAGGGTGTATTGTGTGTTTCCTACCAAAACGTGTGATCACCTGTAGGTGTGTGTGTGTGTCTACGTGTATACCTGTAGGTGTGGTGTGTTGTCCTACAGGTCTACGTGGATACCTGTCGGTTGATGTGATGTGTGTCTACGTGTATACCGGTAGTGTAGGTGTTGCTACTCCCCACGTGTAGACCTGTAGGTGTGTGTGTGTGTCATGACGTGTATACCTGTAGGTGTATGTGGTGTGTCTACGTGTATACCGGTAGTGTATGTGTGTGTCGTGTATACCATGTAGGTGTAGGTGTGGTCTACGGGTATCCGGTAGGTGGGTGTTGTGTGTGTCTACGTGTATACCTGTATGTGTATGTGTGGTCTCACGTGTATACCTGTATGTTGGTGTCTGTGTGTGTCTACGTGTATACCTGGTAGGTGTATGTGGTTGTTCCTCATGTCCTACTACGTGTAGTACCTGTAGGTGTATGGTGTGTGTCTACGTGTATACCTGTAGTGTATGTGATGTGTCTACGTGTATACCTGTAGGTGTATATGTGTGGTCTACTCGTGTATACCTGTAGGTGTGGTGTGTGTGTCTACGTGTATACCTGTACGTGTATGTGTGTGTCTACGTAGGATACCTGTAGTGTATGTGTGTGTCTACAGTGTAGTCCTGTAGGTGTGTGGTTGTGTGTCCTACGTAGTATACCTGTGTAGTTGGTGTGGTGTGTGGTCTACGTGTATAACTGTAGGTGTGTGTGTGTGTCTACGGTGTAAACCTGTCGGTGTGTGTGCATGTGTGCGTTCGTTGATGTATGTGTGTGTGAAGCAAACAGAGTTACTGTACCTCTAGGATGGCTGTTGCTCTATTGTCTTCTGTGTTCGTGTGGTCAGTGAGAGGACCATGTGTGCGTGTCCATGTGGAAATGTGTACTGTGTGTGTGTGTGTGTGGTGTGTGGCATTAAAAGGGTCCGTGATAAGGATCCGTGCGTGTGTGTGGGTTCATGTGTGTGTGTGTCATGTGTGTGTGTTGTGTGTCATGATGTGTGCTCTTGCTTACTGTTGGTGTGTTGTTTGTGAGGGTCAGTGATAAGGATCGTGTGAGTGTGTGTGATGTCTGTGTGTGTTGTGTGTTGTGTGTGTGTGTTTGTGTAGTGTGTATTGTGGCTGTGTGTCTGTGTGTGTGTGTTTGTTTTGTGAGGGTCAGTGATAGGTATCCGTGGCGTGGTGTATGTGTATGTGTCTCGTGGTGTGTCTGTGTGTGTGTGTGTGTGTGTGTTTGTGAGGGTCAGTGTGATAGGATCCGTGCGTGTGTGTTGTGACTGTGTGCCGTGCATAATGTGCCACGTGAGTGCCCGTGTGTGTGTGAAACCTACGTGATGGAGCGACATGTCCTGTAATCACATCCTCGGTGTCATCTGTTCAGTCAGCGTCCCCAGCTGCTCTGTCATCCCGATGACATCTCCTCTCCAAAAAACTCGCAGCGCTGGTGTCTACCGTGCTCGTCGGGCCCCTCGCCAGTTCGTGGTCCCGTCTCATTGGTCACCCAGGTGCGGCCTCCGAATCGTCCATGAGGTACCGCGGCCCTCGGTCCCGCCTCGTCGACTCCCTCTGCCCCGTCGTCCCCCTCTGCTCAATCCTCGCCACTTGCCATAGGCTCGGCTCGTGTTGGGGACACAAGAGACCGTGCCGTGTACATCGAAAGGACATCAAGCACATTCGTTTTCACATCACCACACGATGCAGCATACATAGGCTTCTCGCCTATAACCACAGCCCTATAACCTTGACAGTCCGAGTCACATCGCGTCTTTGCGTGCCCCTGTCCGATGCGCTCGCATCGCCTGCACTTTCAGTTTCCTTTTCGGAGCGCGAAAACTTGGCCGGCTGATGTCGCTGCAGCACAACCAAAAAGTGTCAAGGGTCACCCACCGACACGGGCTCTCCTGTCACCATCTAACAGCCGGCGATGTTAATCCACTCTCAACATTTTGACCGTGTCGTCCATGGAGAGTGAGATGCCTGGTCCTTTTGTCCTGCCCCGCCCAGAGACCTCCAGCGCGAGTCCTCCAGATTCGTCCAAATCGGGTGACGCCAGGCCCAGCGCGCAGCTCCTCAGCACAGCTCTCCGCGACTCCTGGCATGTGCGGATGAGAAACGAACGCAGCCATGACTCTAACAGGTGCTACTGAAAAAATCACTGTTTGGTTGGGAGGAAGTGTGCAGCCCTCCAACGCCTTTTCCAACTGCAATCACAGACCACTTAGAGCGCTCATGCCTGGAGAGAGCTCGGCCCGACGACTTTCTGACTGGTGTCAGACCCAATCAGGGACGGCGTTTTATTTACTTTTCCCAAATAATGAGTCAGAGAGCTAAAAACGGGTTGATTCCTTGGTAAACAACACCGGCAAGAACGTCCTGATGAATGTGGTCGGACTTCCCTCCCAGTCCTGGAGTAGATTCGGTGTTCGGGTTTGGTGGATCGTTTTAATATAACGCTTCTCCTTCCCTAGTTTTACACAGGTTTTCATTGCTCTCTGGGGATGGAAGGGGCCGAGAGAGATAAGAGAGAGAGATAGAGAGAAGAGTGAGAGGAGAGACTCTCTCTCGCCTGTCTTCTACTCCACTGTCTCTTTATCGTCTCTCGTCGCTCTCTCTCTCGCTCTCGCGCGCGAGAGCGAGCGCAGCGATAAGGGATAGAGACCTATCGGAGCATCCTCTACCTTGCTGCTCTCTCCTCGCTCTCTCGCTCGA
>CAEFZP010000646.1:0-39125 GCA_903064625.1 Mallotus villosus
TATGCACTGATCATGAACACATCATTTGTTGATAGGGAGTCACATATGATTTACTATTAATTAAATCTGGAATCATGTATAAATTCCTATCGATATTAACACATTAACTGACAGGTGAGCTAACTACTTTAGTTAAACGTGCGAACTAATACTGTTAGTTAACTGTGTGAACTAAAACCATGAGTTAATTAATGGTAATACCTTAATTCATGTGTTAATTACCACAATGGATCTCATCCATGGATTGAAACGGTACTTAATCATTTGTCACAACATGAGTTAAATTCACTAATCATTAACTAATGATGTACTATTTGTATTCAAAGTGTTCTAATCTTGTTCCTTCTTGTGTCCCAAAGAAACTCCCCACTCACCGCTCACCCCCACTTGCCGTCTGCCCGTTTGTCTGTCTGTTCTTTCAACTCATTGATGAGTGATTTGCGGTTGATGGAATTGGAAGATTAACTCAGGAGTGCAGATACATTTCTTGAACATCTCAAGACAGAAGAGGTAAAGTAGCTTCTGTTTTGTCTGTAGTTAACAGTCAACACTACAATTTCACAAATTGTTGTATTCCTTCTTACCAGCCCATATAAGATAAATGGAGGCGTATTTAAAATACATAAGAAGGGTTACACTACTTTAACTGCTTTCAACAACCGGGCCGTGGGTAGCTGACAATAAAACGTTTAGGTTCCAGAGTTGGCTGTCGCGTGATTTCAAGGAATCTGTTGTATAGAGGTTGTTAACGGGTAATCTGTGTTTGATGCATCTATTAGCCTACTCATGTCTGTACCAAAAAAGTCACGCTCTGTTTAAAATTATACGTAGGCTACAGTGATGATGATGATGTAGCAATATGAGCATGATTTTGTAGCCTACTGTGTGTCTAAGCGAAAACAATTGCTAATAAAAAGTGGACGAATTTGATGAGCTATTTTAAGAGTCCGGTTGAAGACACAAGGCACAACCATGCTAGTGAAAAAGATACAGGTGAGCCCCCAGCCCCAGCAGCTAAGAAAAACAAGCTGCAACGAGACCCCAACTGGAATTACCTGATATACCTGAGCGAGTTGACTGGATGGACATGGATGAACACAAATATTTCAAATATGCATACCGGTCCATAGTCCTGCATTAGACCATGGCCAACACCTAGACCATGATTAATCTCTTGTTACAAATGCTGTATTTCAACAGTGATGATTAATCTTTTGTTCAAAATGCTGTATTTCAACAGTGTGTTGTGGCAATGTTGGAGTTATGGTATTATTCTTTTTTCTCCTCCCTTTTGAAAATTGTATTATGCAGCAGATTAAGGACATACAGGATTTTCAAGATTTGGTAATTGGAGTCAAAGGCAGATAGAGGCCCAACAATGTTGGCAACAGTCGAGGCCACAGAACCTTGACAATGTACTTTCTGCTGAGAACATTGTCCAGATGACATGCAATCACTGTCATGTGAAAGAAGCTGTCATCCATTGTGGGAAATGTATGCCCTCAGAGGGGTTTTATGCTGAGTGTGATGACTTGGTACATAAACACCACACTCTACACAACAGGCACCTATTGACTCATATTTGTATGTAAAAAATCCCTTGCCTTTCTGTCATTATACACAGGAAGCCTGCCTCTCCGGTTGGTTGAGCATTCTGTAACCATAAAAAATATATTTAAGAATGTACTTTGGCTCAGCTTTGGCATGTTTGCTATGTCTGTGTATATACTTTAGTGGTCATTTAATATACAGGATTTATTTTTTAAAGAATTTTAAATATAAATATGAGTCAATAGTTTCATAGGGGTTTAGAGTAACAATAGCAGAAGTTCGAGATCTAGGTAGGAATCTATATCAGCAAAGTAACGGAAGTTCCAAATATAGACGTGTCTCTTCTCTGTTAGTTACCCTGCTTATCACGGATGTGGCAAGCTTTTGCAGAGACAGCTGACAGTTCTGATCTATGCTACATCTGAACGGATCTTTATGAACATACTTTTGTTGAAACACATTTGTCTATATTTATTTGTAATTATATTTTTCATTTCCTGCGCACAACTTACAGGTAAGTTCCAATAAAGACTGTAAATTATTAGAATGATACACATCTAAAACAAGGGATGTGTGAAAATGTCATCAACGTTTGTCTTCTACAGTTTGCCATGGCCAAGGTTGTATTACATTATTTCAATGGAAGGGGGAGAATGGAGACAATTCGATGGCTTCTAGCTGTGGCTGGTGTTGAGGTGAGGAGTCATGACATGGCAGTTTTGCACAAGCTTCTGCTTCATACAAATGATTTAACTCACTGTGCAGACACTGTTTCGATAGGCTATTTGTCAGTCCAAAAATATATGAATGCTCATCTTCACAGTTTGAAGAAGAGTTGATTACAGCCCCTCAGCAATATGAAAAACTAGTCAGTGGTGAGTTGAGTTAACATTTGGTCAATCATTCAATAATGGGGTTATTTATTAGTTGGTAGCCATGTATCTGTTTTCTGCAGATGGAGACCTTGTGTTTGGGCAGCTTCCAATGGTGGAAATAGATGGGATGAAGCTGGTTCAAACCAAAGCCATTCTGAACTACATAGCTGGGAAATACAATCTGTATGGAAAAGACCTCAAACAGCGAGCAATGTATGATCCTCTGTCCATACATTTTATATTTGAGTTGTGATCCAATTCAACTTTAGTATGCAAGTCACACCCAAATCTGTTTTTCTTTTAGGATTGACATGTACTCTGAGGGAGTGAGAGATCTCATGGAAACGTTTTTGGTCCTGTGCATATTGTCACCTGCAGAATTAAAGACTAAGTTGGAGAACATTCAAGCAAAAGCTACAGGCCGCTATCTCCCTGTGTACGAGAAGGTAGTATCTAAAGTTTTGACCTGACCACGAGGAATTACATTTATTGTAATAAAGCTGTTGTTTAATACCTTAATTTGCAGGCCGAGTCCATGAACAGAAAAGATCACCATAATTATTTCCACAGGCACTCTGTGGCTCCCAGTACCTTGTTGGTGACCAGCTCAGCTGTGCAGACATCCATTTGCTGGAGGCCACACTGATGTTGGAGGAAAAATTCCCAGAGATTCTCACAAATTTCCCAAATGTTAAGGTAAACTTTAACAGTTTAACAACACCTCCTTTACAAGGGCTTCATGAAATAATTATATATACAACTTCTGCAGTTGCTAAAGGAGATTAAAAGATTAAAACCGACAACTAAGATACCCTTCTAGGATGATCAGGATTGCATTGTTGTTTTCCTCTCCAGGCTTTCCAGGGGAGGATTAAGGTCCTACCAACCATCCACAAGTTCCTGCAGCCCAACAGCATGAGGAAGCCTCAGCCTGATGAGGTCTACGTCACAACAGTGAAGAAGGTGTTTCACAAGCTATTCAGCTAAAGGATATGTGTTCCTTAATCCAGTTACTGCTTCATTTGATTTTACATGTTTCATTGCAATGCAGACATAGGCTACATTTCCATTTTGTTGTAAAGTAACATGTTTAACTGCAATATGAACATTTTGGGGTAAAGTCTTTAAATAGAACATATATTAAAATGAATGGCATCCCCTCATTGGCTTACATTTTAGTCATTTAGCAGACGCTCTTACCCAGAGCGATTTATCCAGAGCGAGCTTAAAATGACTTACTAATTATATTTCAGGGTTACCATTTGTAGCATGCCATTTATTACAAAATATAATTTGTCATAAGGTTATAAGAGCAGGTCAGTTGTTTCCCTTACTCATGTATGTGCTGTCAACATAATTTGTTTTTAAACTTTCAATGATTACAAAATGTTCAATATAACAATGCACAAACAGTACCTTATTCACAAGAAATACTACATGGAAAACCTTTTTGTCTCACTGTCAAAACTTGCAATTCGGGTTTTAGAGAGGTCTATGAATCAGTCATCTTAAAAATAACATTAATTAACTAAAGTGACGTTAATAGTAAATAACTGCGTGCGTGTTCAACACCGAGGTCAAAAATTGGGGGTAGCCTCTGGCCTGAAGAAAATATCTGGCTAAGTAAAGGTTAAGTTCGTGTTATGATAGTAAACTTTGACTTCATACTGATTTTAGAGGACACAAAAACGTATAACACTGAAGAGATTGTGGAGAAAAATAAATTTGAGTAGGTATGGCGTGAAATTAGTGCCAGGAGAGCGAGCTCTGTAAAAACGATTTGTAACTTGCAAAAAAGATTTGTGTCTCTGTAGAAAAAGATTTGTGTACTTGCAAAAAAAGTTTTGTGTCTCCGTAGAAGAAAAAGATTTGTGTACTTGTAAAAAAAAAGGTTTTGTGTCTCCGTAGAAGAAAAAGATTCGTGTACTTGTAAAAAAACGTTTGTGTCTCTGTAGAAGAAGGCGGGAACACTGCTCCCAAAACCATCTAAGCCAATCAAATATAGCCATTTCTGTGTCTAATATCATTGGACATTTTCGTCTGTCTATCACACAAAGAACGTCAGCGAATAAGTAGAATAAGAACAAAACTAGAATGCTGATGAATTCAATGGCAAGTCATTCGGTAAGTAGTTCAAAATATCCATGGGCATGTATCTTTAATGCAACATTTAAAGATTATTCGGTTGGCACACTCTTAACAGTATAAACTAGAAAGAGCATTTCCTGCTGAAAATGCGTTGGAATGCTGAAATCTGAAATACATTTTTTAAATGGCTGAAAATACAGAAATGAGAAAAATACCTGCAAGCTTAAATTCATTAAAAAAATGTGTGTGTCGCACAAAAGAGGCAGTGTGGAAGCTGAACTGTGTCTTATCCGTCTGGTGGAAGATTTTCTAGGTTGGGATGTCTCAAATAAGTTTCAAATACATATCAACATACCTTACTGAGCAAATGACTAGACTGTTAGTCGGCATTAGAAGGAAAGTTACAAAACAATAAGATAATTTACGTTCCTTGCAAACCAGTGTTAATAAAAAGCGTGGAGCGTAAGTTTGGACGTTGTGAACGTATCGAATAAATAGAATTTCAGTGTGGAAGCTGAAGTAGTAGACCTTTTTTGGAACGTAAACAATAACAGATCAGTTTCGAACGTAAGGCCCTGAACTACATCCGGCTAGCGTGTTTCCAACATATGTCGCTAGCTAGGAATTAAAGGTCAGCCCCTCACACAGGCCTACAGAGGACTCGTTGAAAGCCTCCTCTCCAATGCCATCACAGTGTGGTTTGGAAATACCAAACTGTCCGAGAGGAAGTCGCTTCAACGGGTCATAAAGACTGCAGAGAGAATCACTGGCTCTAACCTCCCCTCCATGGACACACTGTACACACAGCGCTGCAGGGGGAAAGCACAGTGCATCCTCAGGGACAAACATCACCCAGCTCATGCTCTGTTCGGATGGAGGAATTCTGGCTATAACCTGCGACATCGCCGGCCAGAGAGCATCTCCACCCACAAGGCCCGCTACCACAACAGCTTTTACCCTGCTGCTGTGAGACTGGTAGCCTAGCACAAGACATTAAGATGGGAGGGAAGTACTTCACCCCACACCTCAGTCTAAATGGACAAGTAGTAATGTGAGCATTTTGAGTGCAATAACCTTGTGTGTCTCTCATCTTATTGTACAGTGCTCCCCTTTGTTATTTATTTGTTATTTATTTTTATTCTACTGTATTATATCTTGTTTTTAGATAGAACAGCCTCTGTACAGGGTACTTAGCTGTTACTTATTCTTATTTTCTACTTTTCTACGATTCTTCTTATTTTAATTTTTTGAATTTTCCTGTTATAATGCTATTTATACATTGTTTTTATTGAAGCTGACTCAGGGAGATTCGCACAAGAATCCCAATGCACTTGTACTTGTACCTATGCAAATGGCAATAAATATATTCTTCTTCTTCTTCTTCTAGCTACTTTACCATCGAGTCAACATGTCTAGCCCATATTACCATCAATTAATTGGCTGTGAATGGCAGCGATACATCGAATAGTGTCCCCTAACCGACCCACTCGATCAGAACGTTATTTATTTAGGTCTATCATTTATTTTAGGCTGATGAAATTGATAGCATACCTAAGGTAGCCTACAGCTAGAGCTAACCTATCCCGATGTCATACCACTACTTCAAATAGTAGCTATACTACATAATAATATTTGGTAGAGTGCGCTTACAGTCAGAGGTTATTGTAGCCTATAAAAGTCTGATGCCTACAAATATTTTTTTATGGAAGTCAC
This sequence comes from Mallotus villosus, assembly GCA_903064625.1. Lineage (NCBI taxonomy): Eukaryota > Metazoa > Chordata > Actinopteri > Osmeriformes > Salangidae > Mallotus > Mallotus villosus. The sequence continues at coordinate 6,228 of CAEFZP010000646.1, forward strand.
CATGTACATATTAAGACAGACGTCGGCTTAAAAAGACCTATACCAGCTTAAAGCCCATATAGCAGGTTGATTTTTCCAACGAATTTGCGGTATTTACATGTTGGTTATAAACATTTTAACTTTTATCTATTGTATTTGATGTTGTTGGGTGTCACAAAACGTAATATAATACGAAAAAGTCGGTACTTTTTTGCAATGATTCTTCTTTCCCCCACAATGCATTGTATCACGTCACGTTGGGGAGACGATAGACCAAAGCCCCATTGAAATCAACGAGAGAGATTAACGAAAGAGTGTTCAGCAGTAGATAGTTTATAGATAAATACATAGATAGAATATATAATTAGCATAGATATAAAGATCAAGAGATAGATATATAGATAGCATAGATAGATATATATATAGAGAGAGAAATAGATAGACAGACAGCCAGATAGCATAGCATAGCTAGCTAGCACTAGATAAATAAATAGCTACTAGTACTAGCCTAAATATATAGATAAAGCTAGATAGACATATGTATAGGTAGGAAAAATTGTAAACTACTGTGTTTGTGGGGGGTGTACAAACTCTCTGTCTGCCCTGGCCCGAGACCGAGCACTGAAAAGCTCGGTGCCGCACGCCGCAAGCGAGAGCTGGCAACGGTAAAGGCCTCAATATGCTTCTGCGTCTCCGTTTTCGGGTGGGCGGGCTCACGGATACGCACGGATACACACGGATAGACTTCGTTTATAGTTCTCCGTAGGCTGTGGGTGCTGAAAACAATTCACCGCCAGAAGAGTAGGTGGCGCTGCACTGCGATGCTAGCTATAGGTTATCGAAAACTCGGAGCAAATTTACAAATGAGCCGTTTCATCAATAAAATATGCACAGTTTCAGCGACTACACTGCCCATTTCTCGTCACATTTGAATTCAAATGCCAATTTACATGTAGGCTACTGTTTAGCTGAAATATGAATTGTAAAAACTGCTTCGATCTCTTTGGTGATGTTTGTGATGCTAGCTGGAAGAGCAGCCTGCTTTGACTGGGTGTGCAGTGAACATTTCTGGGGGGTTATTATTATGATTACGGAAAGGAATCGTATATGTTTTTATATTGCTACCATTTTAGAGACTGCTTATCGATCCGAGTGTTAATCAGGTGCGGAGCCAGACGTTGTAAACATTCCGGGTTTAGCCCAAACCAACAACGTATTGGGGCTTGATTTGCAAAAACGCAACGCTGAGCGCCTCCACGGTCCTCTTCCACATATTAAAATAGTGCTGCTGCCAACGAATAATGTACCTAATAATATGGTGCCTGCACTGCAATGCTATGGCGGGCTGGACCAAATGATTTTTCGGGGTGCATATGGCCCGCAGGTCGGACGTTCCCCACCCCTGGTGTTGTTGGTCACGGCAACCCATAGCGGCAACCCCACCCCTGACTTCTTAATACGGACCAATCACAGCCAAGGGGGTCTCCGTCGCTCTCCGTCGCTCTGCGTAATTTCGACGGATAGTTAGAAAATTCAGGAGGTGCACGTCAATCCGTCAAAAGCTCTCCGAGGGCTGACGGAGAGCACGCAGAGGGCGTTCCACGGAGACGAGGGCGTTCCCTCCTCTGCGTTTTTCGAAAAACGCAGAAGCATAATTAGGCCTTAAGCCTCACGCTAATGTTTACAAGCTGCAGTGCACGTTAGCTAGCCCCATAACATGAACCCCCTAACTACAGTCATAATCAGTGTGACATTAGAAAAGTCTGAGGCCCCGTCCACACTAACCCGGGTAAATTTAGAAACGCATACATATGTCTCCGTTTGCACTTCCCAGCCACACTAATACGGCGAATTCGGACACTGAAAACGGAGCTTTTCGAATACGCTCCCCCAGCCGGAGACATTTGAAAACGCCGGGTACGCGTAGTGTGGACGGGGTACACGGAGCTTTTCAGATACGATGACATTAGAAAAGCACATTTCGTGACTCATGAATATGAACCAGAACAAAATTGTTCTTAAGTAGCTACATGTCCAAAAGCTAGTCATATCTAGCTAGATAGCGCGCCATGGCTAGTGTTTGGATCACGAGTGATCATCAAACGGCTTTCATAACTGTGTGTGTTTGATTTAGTTTCCCCTTTCCTGATAGAACGTGACTATTACGGAACTCAAAACGTGGAATATCTAATCGGAAATGTGTTTACAACGTCGGGGAAAAGATTTAATTAGGGATTGACTTGAGAATTTCACAGGTGGGACTAGTAAATTAGCCGATAGCTAGCATGATGCCTTCTAGATCTAGATAAGAGCTACTTATCTGAACCAACGACATGATAACGGTCACTACTGTAGATATAAAGAAAACGTTGACTTTCACTCGGTGCTATTCACTGACAGTAATTTTTGTTGTCGTTATTGTATGCACTGCTGTCCGTAGACAAGCTCCAGCGCTCCTTGCTGCGTTGCCGTTGCTAACTCAGCAGGACACTTCACCAACTCTCCACTCATTCTCCTCGGACCATCCATTTAATTGGCTTTGGCGGCCATCAGGTCTAGGCAATTCCTCATTTGACCTCTCGTCTATTTGGTTCGATATTATACGGCTGCGGGCCATCGTACATTTTAGTGGTTCTTGCCACCTTTTCCTCATCCCAGTCAGTTGCCATAGTTCTAGTACTAGACTGAGGCTACTCTCCTCCACGACTCCCCAACGTGACGTCATCGCCGAATTGCGCTAATATGCTAATGCTAACAAAAAAAACGTACAAAACTGGTCTTAAACACCATTTTGAGACACCATTTTGAGATTTCTTGAATAATATACATATCTTGAGTGCTTTATGTACCCATTTGTCGACAGTGGTGGTTAACCTGCTATATGGGCTTTAATGCCTGCATAAAGCAACGGTCGGGGAGATGTGTAGCGGGTATACTGGTTACTTGTTGCTGTGAAATTGTAATAATTAATAAATGCACCGATAAATGTTCAATATGATCTGCTGTTTTTACATCACGGTCTGTCATTTCTGAACCCAGTGTATGGTCGAGGGTTAAAATTCAGGTGGATATGAGAGTTAGCCATCATAGACATAGGTTACATGCCTGTTAGCCATATCCTAGGACTACGCGTCGCATGCAGTGCCAGATCCACAACCGAGTTATCTCTACTGAAGTAGGCTATATTGATTGTTCAGGTGGATCCCTTGCCTGTTGCGCAAATGCATGTCAGTAACCTAAGCCAGGACACATCGCCACTGATGCTAGGCATGATTGGAAATTCACTTCCATGACAAGTTATGGCACCCCCAAACCACCTTTTAAAAGCAGTATTATAACCTAGCAAAGTTCATTGAAACTACGCTGAATCAACAAGCTAATTTCATTGAAACAACGTCAGACTCTGATGTTGACCCATCATTATTTTGCACCCTTATTTAATATTGAAAATCAACGCTATTCTAACGGTATTAACACCAATATTACTATTGAAACAGCGTTAAAAGATCAACAAACAGCAACCCAGTCATCTCGTTGTCCCGTTTTTATAGGAAATGTAAACTTTTGACAACTTGTTCTTCCCCAATGTCGACGAACAGCCAAACACAGCAACAATTGACATTGTTTAAAAAAAAAGTTTTTGCCCCAGTAACTTGCTCGTAACAAGAATATTATAGTTTTAACAGCTGAAATTATAGTTGGGATAGTAGGCTATAGCTGTTCTGTCCCTGGCAAGCATAAAAAATAGGTTTGGCAGTTTAGCGCCATCTAATGGCCATTATAGAATATCAGCTTTTCCGTTTGTCATTTGCAGCAGCTGTGTGGTTGCTACGGTGATGGTGCAGCTAATATTGCTAACGCGCTGGGGGCAGAGAGACCAGAAATGTAGCTCTACCTCGAATCCACACCTCAGAAAAGTTAACCTAGACGCAAAACTATACGTCCAATCCAAAAAATAATGATATTTTCCGAGACCCAAGACTCTGCGAAAACCAGACATGTCCTTTATATGTCTGTGCGGTCAGAAATACGACTCTACCGGCAGTTTCTAAATCGTGTTTTTTTTGGTTTCTCGGACGAATTTCTCATCAGATTTGCATTGGACTCTATGGGGCGAGAGTTGGACTATGTCTCGCTTTCGTGGGGCTCTGAACACATTTGTACGTCTGTTGGATTCCACAGACAACTGTCTACGACCAACACAAAATTAGCTACATATTGATCCAAAAACGAAGCATGAAGAGCGAAAATTGTGGCAATGCTGGCAATCTATAAATATTTTTCAACGACATCTGAAGCTCCCCTCCACTCTAAGCGTTTCAGTCTGCACTCTAGGCTTTCACGTACACACCCATGTAAATCTCAGAAACGGTTTGAAAAACTCATGAAACATAATCAGTGATATTGAAAAAAGTTGAATAGATATTAAAAAGTTGAATTAGTTAAAAATAGTTTAAGGTTTTGTCAACATTTTAAAGTTTAAATGGTGGCTCTAGCTGAAAGATTGAGGAAGAAGAAGGATTTGGAAGTTGAAGAAATTTAAAGAAGTTTGAAATGATTTGAAAGAAAACTCCATTGGAAAACCATGTTAAAAATATGATGAATATTGATTTATATTAATTCAAGCATAAGAGGTACAAAGCTGAAAAGTCATAGCACCCATGGCCTGAAACTGCTGAATTTTTTGATAGCTGAACGGTTTTAATAGCTGAAGATTTGAAGGCGCTGAAAAGTGTCAATGAAGAAACAGAATAATAAGAAGAAGAAGATGCTTGAATAAAGATTCAAAGAACAATACTTGGAATGCTGAAGCAGCATTCCAACAATTAATGGATAAGAGTCGTAGTAAGTTGAATAGCTTTTTAATGTAAATATGTATACGGATATTTAATTAGACAACCAGTCATTACTGGCAGTAAATACTACTCTCTAGAGTGAAAGATCCATATCTTTTTAATTTTTTGCTCTTAACTTTCCCAGCCAACATTCGAGATCTATTCAGTGTGTCCAGCTCAAGTTGTGTACGACTCTTATCCATTAATTTATACTGTTAAGAGTGTGCTAACCGAATAATCTTTAAATGTTGCATTAAAGATACATGCCCATGGATATTTTGAACTACATACCAAATGACTCGCCATTGAAATCATCAGCATTCTAGTTTTGTTCTTATATACCATTTTCACGTTTACCAACATTCAGGATGCGCGCGCAGCTAGGTTTCAGAAAACGGGGAAAGGATAGAATTTACAATGGCAAAAGGACCACACGGATCATACAAATAGTTACATTTAAAAGACCAAAAAGTCAGAGAAGGACAGCCTTAGAGAGAGAAAAAGCGATTCCCCATTGATCTATCGGATCAGAATTTTGATTTGGGTCACGAAAGTCTTGACATTTGAGTGAGAATGTCGCCCGGTACAGACCGCATAGTGGAGCGGCAGCCATGTCTTCGCGTCATGTCACAAAGTTCATAATTGTACAGTTTTACAGTCAATTCGACATCTAAAAAGTCGAGCAAGGCAGCTTTCAAGAGATATGGGAATTCTGTTTTTAGCCAGCTGGTCCGATTATTTTTCTGATTTGTTTAAACTGGCAATTTGAGTGTGAGACTGCGTCCCCATTAGCCTCAGTCACACTCGTCGCTCACTGGCAGTGTGCACAATGTTGTATTTCACTCCAGAAACGTCAGAGAGGACTGCTTAACGTAGATACGAGCCTGCTGAAGCCCAGATAGCAAGTTGATTCCGCGCCGGATCTGGCCCAAATGTTGCGCAGCATTCGGCCCAGGTCCGTAATACGGAGTTGGGCCGGTGTCTTTTTGCATCGCGGCCCAATGCTGGTGCTGATCCGTTTTACGGATCCAGAACGGAACAGGGACAGGACTGGCCCAGATTGCGGATTGTCCCGTATTGAAAATGACACCGGCCCGGCTCCGTATTACGGATTAATTTATCATGTAAAATGGCCCATGCAGTTGCTACCAGTTATTTAATTCAGAGCATTGAAAACATATGTCACAGAGCAAATAATAAATGTTTTTGTATCTTCATATTCAAACTCTGTTGTAAACAGTTGACTTACATAAGAAATAAAATCTCAAAAGTCCTGCATACTTTTCAAAAGGTTGCATTTTTATTTAAGAAATAATAAACAGTAAGTAAAACATTAAGTACAATAACGTATATAAAAGGTATATATACATGTCACATGTACTCAGACATGTAAAGGGATACATCCCTTTACATGTCTGAGTTCATCAAGGAAGCTGGAGCAGTAGATGACCTGTGGTAAATAAAGGTAAGAGCACTTTAGACACATATAATTACATTTGTATAGACAAGGTAACATAACATTTTCCATTGGCTGTGTTTAGAATGAAAGGTATTCAGTTTGTAAAAAAATTAAGAAAGCTGAAAAGAAATGTAGAACACTTAAACACCTGCTGCGTTCTTTACGTCCACCCCCACGGTCAGACGCGAGGTTAAACCATCGTATGGTGTGTTTAATGATTTCGGTGTCTGTGGCACCACTGCAGACACTGCACCTCCTCACTGCACCTGTACAAAAATTACAGACCCTCACATCCATCAACAAACAGTGTCTATTTATCTAGTTACATCAACTCAAAATAATGAAAAGAAGATTTTGAGGGAACCTATTTTCTACTCACGCATGAGTACAGCCTTTGCCTTCATTTGGCAAAACCTTTTTTTGCCATTCACACCCTTCCAGTTGATTCTTTTGGCAACACTGTCGGAAAACATGTGGGCCAGGATGTTCCAAGTCACCTTTTTCGTGTCCTGTCCCCCCTATTGAAGCTAGGACTGCAATCTGTTGTATGAAAAACAAATATTAGGAAACCATCACTGGAATTACTCTTTTTGCCCCTGCCGACAAACCCTACCACCTTAACTAACACATTTTCTGCCGGAAACCCTGAAAAGGGTAGGCTTACGGTACTGTATTTTAACGTCGGTCATAATGGTGGTACTTGGAGAATCAAATATTTTTTGCGGTGGTACGGGGTGTAAAAAGTTTGAGAACCATTGATCTAAAACATGCAGGACAGCGGACGCCGAGGCCCAGGATTGAACACCCTTTACATAAAAAGGATCAAATCATAGATCAAAGTTATACTAACATTTTAAGAACTGATAAAATGATAAAACAGTAACAAAGCTTACCAGTGCAAGGGATTTGATCTCTTCCAGACCTCCCAACTCTGTAGATTGGTTTAAAAAAAGTCTGTGTAATACTTGGAGGTCGAGGAGATGGTGCTCTCAAGGGAGAGATGGGACTGGAGCTTAGAGGTTGAGGAGAAGGTGCAGGAAAAGCGATGCAACTTGAGCTTAGAGGTTGAGGAGAAAGTGGCAGCAAGGGAGACATTGGACCTGGCACTGGAGGAGCAGCAGGTATTGGCCCTAGCCGAGGTCGATGCTGAGGGCGAGGTCCCTGTGTCTTTTCTGGGGTAGCTTCATAGTCACTCTCCCAGTCAAATTCTCCATACCGTCTAAAAAAGGACAACATGTTTTTATTTGGTACAAATTAAGGTTGACAATTATAAACATTAACTTAGTGAATTTCCTGAAATGAATAAATAAATAAACTGACCTTTGCTTCTTTGCTCTTTTGCGCTTCCCCCTTCCTCTATCCATCTCAGCTTCGGACTCTAAATCTGACGTTTGACAGGTCATTGAAGCCTTTGATTTCTGCCTTGCCAGTAAGTAATTATCTATAATGACAGTTGTGTTCTGTTAAATTCTGTTAACAGGACACTTGAAGGAACAATAACTACTATTTCCCCAAAGAGAAAACAGCAGTTAATTGGTCATTTCAAAATAGTATTAGTTAGTTGGTAATAACAAACAATTTAAACAGTCAAGCTAAATCATTAACCAAAGTGAAGAAGCAGCACATCAAGTAATATGCACATATCAAGAATCATATTGTACTAACTATATCTCTACATTTTCGTAACATTCCTTACAAGTGTCGAGAGCTGTGTAGCTACTGTAGCCGGTCGATATCGGCACCCTTACTGTACAGCAGTCGGCTACATTGGTAGCTATCCTGTTGGCCTGTACGTACCATGTTGGTACAATGTAGTAATTGTAATTGGTGAGGATTCAATAACTTGCTAAATTGTTAGATAGAATATAACGTTAACGTTAGCACTAGCTAGCTCTATTAGCTCATACTAGTCTACCAGGATATTGGCTTAAGTTGTCTACGGTACATTTGGTCTTGTAGATGAATGAAAAGAAAGACAATCTTGCTCTGTATGTGTTTTTTTGTAATATTATTATTTGGGGAAATACATTGGCATTAAAACAACATTAAACTAAGGGTAACTTACCAATAGGCTACAGACGGTCTGCTGGCTGGACGATTCTTCTTTGACAGTTGACCAACGTCCCAAAAGCTTAATGTATTTATATTCTCGAGCTTCTCAACTGCGCGTATCCATCGTTACGAACATGCGTTTTGTATCTGGTGCAGAGTCGTTAAGTGAGTGTGAATATAATATATATATATCTTTTTTTAAATATGCCAACTATTTTTAAATACCAGAATTCCAATAATTTTTGTGTTTGGGAAAGTGTCAAACGTTTTTTGTGTCAAGTCAATTTTCAATTTTCGAATCCGTTTCGAAAGCGGGCCAGTTCCGTAAAATGATAGTAAGAATGTAGCATTTGTATCAGATCTGGAACGGATCCGCAAAACGGATGCGACTGCTACGCGGATCTGCCGGAACTCAGCCGGAACCGGCACGGAATCAGATGCTATCTAGCCAGCATATTGAATTTCTTTAACCGAGCCTGTTTCATTAGGCCTACTCATTTTCCTGAGAAATCGACCTCCGTTAGCCAGGCTAGTTTTTCCCGATCACTTGGTCAGGCTATTTAAAGCTATGGGGGTCAAGTGACTTTTGTGCATCGACAAGTGAAATGTAAATGTACTCGTCCAAGGACAAGTGCCTCAAACAGTTAATGTCAAGCCCTGTAATCCAGTGAACAGAGATATATGATGTTTAAGGAGAGCCTTGCCACTGAAAGCAGAATTAGAACTTTATGTCAGTTAACACTACAACGATGGCATTAACAATAAGCTAGTAATAGGAGGCAACACTCATCATCATTATAATAGTTACATAGGTATAGCCTGTAGGCTTAATTTAGCTTGCTTTGCCGAGCTAGAACAACGACGGAGCCAAATATTCAAGCGTGCAGTTTCTTTAATCCAACACAATACTTAGCAGTCAAACTAAAAACACGGAGCAAAAAGAACAACGTATAGGCATTGCACGTATAATGTTACAGTATTGATTTTCGTAAAGTTCACATGTATCTGCTTCTTGATCGGACTAGTACCACATTCTGACAGTTTTCTGCAATGCCTTAGCTCCAGCTCACAAGCTCGCGACTGGTTGTCGCAAAGTATGACGTGTACAGCTAGTTGCAAGCGTGCACGAGTGTCGGAGTCAGCTCGGAGATAGGAAAAAAGTGAGCCCGTTTGAAGCTAGGGGCTCACTTTTTTCCTAGTTTAGACCGGAAGACACGGAAGTGGAAAGATGGCGCTGTCCATTTCGCGCTCTAGCTTGCCTCACTGCGCCACTGAGCACTTTTCATAGAAATGAATTGGGACGCCATCTTGGAAGACAATTTTGGCTTTCTCTAGTAATATAACTCTATGGGAGAAGTTCGTCTTTTGAAACCCACATGCGCAGACGTTCTTTGTGTGATAGACAGACGAAAATGTCCAATGATATTAGACACAGAAATTGCTATATTTGATAAAAATTTTTGCAAGTACACAAATCTTTTTCTTCTACGGAGACACAAAACCTTTTTTTTTACAAGTTCACAAATCTTTTTCTTCTACGGAGACACAAAACCTTTTTTTGCAAGTACACAAATCTTTTTCTACAGAGACACAAATCTTTTTTGCAAGTTACTAATCGTTTTTACAGAGCTCGCTCTCCTGGCACTAATTTCACGCCATAGGTAGGATACATTTTTACCCATGGTGCATTTCAAATCTTTCGCTTATCCATTTACATTTACATTTATTCATTTAGCAGACGCTTTTATCCAAAGCGACTTCCAAGAGAGAGCTTTACAATAGTGCATAGGTCACTGATCATAACAACGAGATATCCCCAACATTGCAAGTAGTCAAACATGGATCGTACATTGTGAAAAAACCAACAATAAGTGCCAAAGGGAAGAATCATAAGAGCATGGAGTTAAACAAGTTACAATTGAACAACATGAACCTTAAAAGTGCACGAGTGTACCTGTGGAAGAGCAAACAACAGAGCAAACAACAGTCCATGGTTCAAAGTCCTTCTAGACACGGTGTAGCTCTGCCAAGAAGTCTCAGGGTTTAGCTCTCAATTGGCAATTACAAAAAGGCTACGTCTAACGACTGACATTGACCATTTTAAAATCAATTCTACGTTCTAAACGCTTTTTGGACACGACACGGAAATAATTATATAATCTGTTATTCCGTCAGTATACATTGGCATTTCATTGTCTGCAATCTCATTTCAAGGACTCACAGGTAAATTAAAATTAGACAACACTATAAACTAGTAACCTACCATAACATGAATAATGGGAAAATGTTAACGTTGCATCGTCGTCATGCATTCTACAGTTTGCCATGGCTGGAAAGGTTGTATTACATTACTTCAATGGAAGGGGGAAAATGGAGTCAATTCGTTGGCTTCTAGCTGTGTCTGGTGTTGAGGTAAGAGGATTCATGACATTGCACTTTTGCACAAACTTATGCTGCATACAAATTGTTTACTGCACTGTACCGACACTGTTTGTAAAGGTTTTTCAGACAAACTGCAATGTTGTTGTTCACAGTTTGAAGAAGTGTTTTTGACAACCCCTGAACAATATGAAAAACATATCAGTGGTGAGTAAATCAGGTCAATTATTTACTGATTTACTCAATGAAACGTTCACTTTCTTGAGTTGTAAGCCATGTCTCTGCAGATGGAGATCTCATGTTTGGGCAGGTCCCTATGGTGGAAATAGATGGAATGAAGCTGGTTCAAACCAAAGCCATCTTGCACTATATAGCTGGGAAATACAATCTGTATGGGAAGGACCTTAAAGAGCGAGCAATGTATGATTTTCTTTCCAAATATTTTATATTTGAGTGTTGATCCAATTTAGTATTAGTATACAAGTCACACCCATAACTTGTATTCTTTCAGGATCGACATGTATTCTGAGGGATTGATGGATTTCATGGAAATGATTATGATCCTGTGCTTCACGCCACCTATGGAATTAAAGAAAAAGTTGGAGAACATTCAGGCAAAAGCTACAGACCGCTACCTCCCTGTGTATGAGAAGGTAGTGTCTGGAGTCTTGACCATGAACATGATTAATAAATATGACCCAAACCCAACTTTTTCGGAATTCGGGTTGTATAAAAAGGTGTCGTTTGATACAGTACTTGGGTGTAGTTTAAGACACTGTCCTCAGAGCAATTTACATTGCTATATTTCCACAGGCACTCTGTGGCTCCCAGTACCTTGTTGGTGACCAGCTCAGCTGTGCAGACATCCATTTGCTGGAGGCCACACTGATGATGGAGGAAAAATTCCCTGAGATTCTCAAACATTTTCCCAATGTTGAGGTAAACCTCATGCAGTGACATTTTCGATGATTACCGTCTACACAACTGTAAAGAGATGTCATGTGATTACAGAATAAAACGTGTGCTTGTTAAAGTAGTTTGAACAGCTAAGTGACTTATATGAGAGTTTTTAAATCCTGTTTGGGCATGGATGTTTTCCTCTCCAGGCTTTCCAGGGGAGGATGAAGGTCCTACCAACCATCCACAAGTTCCTGCAGCCCAACAGCATGAGGAAGCCTCAGCCTGATGAGGTCTACGTCACAACAGTGAAGAAGGTGTTAAACAAGTTATTTTTAGAATAAAAGAATACGACTGAAAAAACTAAACATTTATTGAAATCTTATCAGCTTTGCATTATTTGCTAATTATATTCAGGGGGTACAATTTGCAGTCAGCATAAGATATATGGAATGCAGGTTTGTCATAATCAGTATTAGTGGTTTTGACTGTAGGTTAACTTTTCTTCTCACTCATTGATGTCCTGTCAACATAATCATTCAAACTTCATCATTACTACAAGAGAAAATAAAGCTTAATCAAAATGCACAAGCAACAAATTATTTCATAAGTAGGACATACATACATACAGCTCAAACAACCTGTCACTATCCAAAGGAAATCTGCGTCTCAGGTTACATTTAGAGTTGGCCATGATTCGTTACAGTCCATATTAAAACCAGACATGTTAATAATGAATAAAAGCATTTGGCATGGTTACAAATAGTGCGGGTCCTGTGAAATGAGTGTTGTGTCTTGTGTCACTAGTCTTGTTTGTCCCATCACAAAGTGAACAGGAAAAGTTGTAAAATCCTCAGCAAACTGAATTTAAAAAAAAGTGACAATCAGTTGTCATTTCATATAATGATTCAATATATTGCAGTACAATTGAAGGGGTTGAATCGATGGAATACTAGAAGATAGGGTGTGTAGAATGTGAGACAGTCTAGATTCTTACCTCAGCCCTGCCATGATGCCTGCTGGCATTATCTTCCCAGATCTCTTATATCGAATTCCCATCACAACTGCCAGAGTTCCAGAGGCCACTGGAAGAAAACATGGTTACACCTTCCAACACTCCCACACGTTGATGTCTCACACACTCCCTGCACGACTGATTCACCAACGGACCAATCACATATTTCAACCACAACATTTCATTGGTCCTTTTTTGTTCCAACCTTGAGAATGTATTATAATATAATACTGTGCTGTTATACAGCTATAAAACAGGGTGTTCAAACGTGACTACAGCTATACTTACAAAGTGAAATCTTTTGGTCACTTGGGTCATTTGTTATTAGTATGGCCCCATAGGCTGATATACTGCCAAAGAGTAATCCTGCAATCAACGACACCAGACTACCTACAGACAGAAAACAGAGGAAGAGTAGAAACTGACAACAACAAATAAGTTAATCATAACAGGACTTGCAGTTGTTGGTGCAGAGGTAAGACCTGGTCAGACCCAGAGCCATAGAAACTAACTAATAAACTAATAATCTATGGCTCTGGTCAGACCTAGTCATCCTGACTAAAATCTTATCCTACCTTTTCTCTTGTATCCCATGTATCCCCCCAGAGCTATGGTTAATGCATAGCCAAATCCAAGCCAGTCAATTACCATTGCTGCTGTGGAAATATAAAGGAAAATAGGTCAACTATGTGCCAGCTACAAATAATGTTAAACGGGAGCATGCAGGAGTGTGGTTGAAGGGTGTATATGAGTTAGGCTAAAGCTAAACTATACACATAGCATACCCACAACTTTACATAGTGGTAGCCTACTATCAACAACGTAGGCTAAGTGTATATAAACGTGGTGCTCACAGTCAGTACTGGGAACATGCAGCCTGGAATTTCTATTCAATTCGATATAGCGTTAGATTACTTGCGCAGTAGCCAGCAACAATGTTTCAAAAAAGCCACGGCGATTGGAGCAATGGACAGTGGACTCCACACTAGTCTGCTTAATTCATAACACTCTAAACAATGTAATCGAAGTCGGTACGCGTTGTAACCCCCAAACTTATTTTAATAGCAAAGCCTACAAACATTTTTCCAATTGCTATGTCACAAACCTGGTGTATTTACTGTAGCTACTTTACGCAGCTCCAGCTAGATACAGAAAATGATAACAGCACTTCCTTGTTTAAGTTGCGCATGCCCAGATTGGCGACGTTCATACGTAAAATTCTGTGGTAAAGGCTAGATGTCTTAGAGTTATTAGGTACGTTCGACATGGACTGCGGCTGCATGAAACGACCGGCGAGAGTGGCTTGCTGTCGGGGAGGAGTTGAAAACGGCTCTGCGAAGTCGGACATTCCAGCTTCTCGTAGCTTGCTGCGTTGATGTCAGTCATGGCCGATCAAGCGCTGTTTGCTTACGTTACTTCATTTATAATTAAACTTAGTCTTTCCGTTAGTAGAAGAGGTGGCCCAAAACCCTTTCTTCAACAAATGTTTTATTCAATCAAATTGTTTGGTCCGGATTTGAGCATTGGCGAAACTTAAGGTGTCAGAATAATTACAAAACACGCTTAAAGTTGTCGTGTGTGAGTCTGGCCAATCATGAAATAGCTGTGTCGTCATTTGAACCCGTGGGAGTTGCTCTTGAGAAAATGCGCTCGGCTACACAGCCGGCAGTTCTCGAATCGATCTCACGGTAGGCCTACTTTGTGTGGTATTATTGAATAATACTGTAAGGAATGCCTTTATTTTGTAGCAACCTGATGACGTCTGTACCGGGGGCGGGGTTAGCTGGAGTCCCGTGCATGCGCACACTAGTGTACGGTTACGGCTGGAGAGGAAGCTCACACTCCCGACTACGTTGTTGTACGAGCCTTATTATAAGAATAACCCGACATGGTGTCAGAACTGGGCGACTTGTAAGCGGAGTGAAAAGAAAAAAAAATAGAAAGACAACGAAGAGGAAAGTATATCGTTTACGCGGGAATGGGAGATGAGCCGGCAGCTATGGCGCAACCTACACCAACTGCTACGTTCACAATACAACCTCCAGAGCCATTCGATTTTACAAAGCCTCAAGATTGGGAGCGTTGGATAAGGAGATTCGACCGCTTTCGGCTTGCAAGCAACTTAAACGCGACGTCGGAAGAAAACCAGGTGAACACGTTAGTGTATTGCATGGGCGATGAAGCTGAAGATGTGCTAAAAGGGCTAACGCTAACTGCGGATGAGAGGAAGGGGTACACGGATGTCAAGGCGGGCTTGGATGCATTTTTTGTGCCTAAAAAGAATGTAATCTACGAAAGAGCCAAGTTCAATCAGCGTGTGCAACTGCCAGGAGAAACGGTGGATTCCTTCATCACTGCTCTATACGGATTAGCTGAACACTGTAAATATGGACAGTTAAGGAACGAGCTGATCCGCGACAGGTTAGTGGTCGGGCTGAGAAACGTCTCATTGTCAGAAAAGCTACAGCTAGACAGAGACCTTACCCTTGAAACTGCTATAACTAAGACAAGGCAGTCTGAAGAAGTTAGACGACAGCAGTCTGACTTAAGAGGAGAAAATGGCGGTGCAAGCAGGTGCTCTAATGTTGATGCTGTGCATGCTAAAAGCTACAGAAAATTTCCCTCAAAGCCTCAGGCACAATCACCAGGCAAAGATAAACCTAATGCATGGCCACAGTCAGGCTCAAAGGCCTGTTATAGATGTGGAAAAATGCCCTCGCATGGTATAATGGAATGCCCTGCTAAAGATGCTGTGTGTCACAACTGTGGCAAAAATGGACATTATGGCAAGGTGTGCAGAAGCAGTGCGAAATCTCTGAATGCTGTCACTACAGAGGAAGAAGAGTGCTTTTTCCTGGGGGCCGTGGATTCTGGAAAAGACCCGTGGACGGTGCAGCTACAAGTGAGACAAAAAACTGTGTGCTTTAAAATAGACACTGGTGCTGATGTCACCGCCCTGCCAGCCGAGGTGTACCATGAGATTACAGGGGGGCATGATGTGAAGCACCTGGCAGAGTCCACACGCCCATTGTTTGGGCCAGGTGGCAATGTACTCTCTGTCCTAGGTGTCGCCAGAGAAACACTGCGCGGTGGCAAAAAGACAGCCATAGAGGACATTTATGTCGTAAAAGACCTGCACACTGCACTATTGGGAAGGCCTGCCATAGAAAAGCTTCAGCTTGTGTGCAGGGTTGACGGCATCACCATGGAATCGTTGAAACAACAGTATCCGAAGCTGTGTAGCGGCTTGGGTCTTGTTCAGAGGCCCTACTCAATTAAATTACAGCCAGAGGCTGTGCCCTTCTCTCTCCACACACCACGCAGAGTACCTCTACCGCTTATGGGGAAAGTGAAGGAGGAGATAGACCGTATGGAGAAGATGGGCGTAATCACCAAGATTGAGGAGCCGACTGATTGGTGTGCCGGGATGGTGGTGGTGCCGAAAAAAGCAGGTGCTGTCCGCATTTGTGTGGATTTCACAAAAATGAACGAATCAGTATGCAGAGAAAAGTTTATCCTGCCTTCTGTCGAACACACTCTGGGCATGCTAGCTGGCGCAACAGTATTCAGCAAACTAGATGCCAACATGGGCTTTTGGCAAGTACCATTGACAAAAGAGTCGGCCAAATACACCACCTTCATCACGCCTTTTGGGCGCTACTATTTCAACCGTCTACCCTTCGGCATAGCATCAGCTCCCGAGCACTTCCAAAAGATGATGGTGACAGAAGTGACCAGTGGCCTGGAGGGGGTACTGTGTCACATGGATGACATCCTGGTCTGGGGACAGACACAGGAGGAGCATGATGTGCGGCTACATGCGGTGCTAGAGAAGGCACAAAAGGCCGGCATTACGCTAAACATGGACAAATGTGAGCTCACACGCCACACAATCAGATTCCTGGGTCATGTGATTTCTGCAGATGGAGTGAAGCCAGATCCAGAGAAGACGAGAGCAGTACAAGAGCTGGATGCACCCAAAAATGTCAGCGAACTCAGGAGTTTTCTGGGCATGGTCAATCAGCTGGGCCGCTTCTTGCCTAACCTGGCTGAAAAAGACAAAGTGCTACGAGACCTGCTGTCCAAGAAGAACCACTGGTACTGGGGGATAGAGCAGCAGACCGCCTTCGATCGGTTAAAAGCAGAGCTGTCATCCACACCGGTGCTCACACTATACAACCCAAACAGTGCACTAAAAATCTCTGCTGATGCCTCTTCCTTTGGCCTGGGGGCAGTCCTGCTGCAGAAGAGCAATGCCATGTGGTCACCTGTGGCATATGCGTCCAGGTCAATGTCACCGACAGAGCAGCGCTATGCTCAAGTGGAGAAGGAGGCCTTGGCTGCAACGTGGGCGTGTGAAAGGTTCAGCTGTTTCATCCTAGGAAGACCATTCGAGCTGGAAACTGACCATAAGCCGTTGGTGAGTCTGCTGGGAGGGAAAGCTTTGGATGACCTCCCACCAAGAATCCAAAGGTTTAGGATGAGACTCATGAGGTACAGCTATACAGTTAATCATGTCCCTGGGAAAAGCCTGTGGACGGCCGACACCTTATCTCGTGCTCCTCTGAGAGCCGCAAGAGCGAACACAGAAACAAGCCTACTAGAGGACACCAACATCTATGTAGACTCTGTCATCAGCAACATTCCTGTCAGTGGAGATTATCTGAGCAGCCTACGTGACCACCTGAAGGCAGACAGCACATGCTCTGCACTGATGGAGTACTGCACAGACGGCTGGCCTGACAAGAGCCAACTGCAGGGAGTGCTGAGACATTACTGGGCTGATAAAGCAGTGCTGACTGTGCACGATGGACTGCTGCTGCGGGGCACGCGGCTCGTCATCCCATCGGCCTTACAAGGTGATGTGCTGGAGAGACTACATGAGGGACACCTGGGGGTGACAAAGTGCAGGGGCCGGGCCAAACAGACGGTATGGTGGCCAGGACTCAGCAGCCAGCTGAATGACATGGTGCTGAAATGTAGGACCTGCATTCAGGAGAGAAGGAACGTCACAGAGCCGCTGATGCCAACGGAGATGCCAGACAGGCCTTGGCAAACCTTGGGAGCTGACCTTTTCACCCTGAAAGGCAAGGCCTATCTACTGGTAGTAGATTATTTCTCGAGGTACGTGGAAGTTGCACTGCTGTCACCCACAAGGTCCACAGATGTGGTGGTGCACCTGAAATCCATGTTTGCTCGTCATGGAATTTGTGAATTTCTTAAAAGTGACAATGGGCCCCAGTTCTCCGGTAGCCACTTCAAAGCCTTTGCAGCAGAGTATGGCTTTGTGCACATCACGAGCAGCCCCAGGTTTCCTCAGAGCAATGGGGAGGCGGAGCGCGCTGTACAAACCGTGAAAAACCTGCTAACAAAGGCATCAGACCCATATCTTGCATTGCTGGCCTACAGAGCAACCCCTCTACAGAACGGTTATAGCCCAGCCGAACTGTTGATGGGGCGCCGCCTCCGCACTACAGTTCCTGCCCTTCCAACCCTGCTGAATCCAGTGTTGCCTGACTACGATGCGCTGGAGGCCAAAGAAAAGGAGAAGAGGAGGAATGACGCGAGATCCTTCGACAAGAGACACGGAGCGAGAAACCTGGAGCCACTCGTACCTGGGGAGGATGTGTGGATCACCGATGCAGAGTCCAGGGCAAAGTGCTATCTACACACAACACCCCTCGCTCTTATATCGTCCAGGTGCCTCAGGGCACACTGAGGAGGAACCGGCGTCACTTGGTGCCACTGCAGACCAACGGTGGGGTAGTCGACGCTGATGAGGGAGGAGAATCACCTGCACCAGATTCAGCTCCACCAGTGAAAACATCACCCAGCAGAGAGGGCCCCACCACCACAGAGACTGTGTGGACCAGGTGTGGGCGAGAGGTTATAAAGCCGCAGAGACTTGATTTGTGATTTATTGATTGGTTTTCCACAGTAAGGGAAGAAAAAGAGAGTGACATGTGATGTTAAATTGTTCTGCTTCACTGTTTACAATTACCTGAAACCTGAGAGTTTACGTTTTGAGAACACAGCCTGCTAAAGTAATAGTTCACAGTATGGTAATGTGTAAGTTATTTTATTTATATTTTGCATGCTTCAAACAGGGACAGATCAGGGACAGGTCTTCCAGCAAAAGGGCAGAATAAACCCCTTAAGACCTGCAGAGACAAAGGTAGTCCACCCTTTGTTCTCAAAGAAAGGGAGATGTGGTATTATTGAATAATACTGTAAGGAATGCCTTTATTTTGTAGCAACCTGATGACGTCTGTACCGGGGGCGGGGTTAGCTGGAGTCCCGTGCATGCGCACACTAGTGTACGGTTACGGCTGGAGAGGAAGCTCAATAAAGACACACTCCGACTACGTTGTTGTACGAGCCTTATTATAAGAATAACCCGACACTTTGATGGCTACGTCACAGTGACCTAGCCTCGGCGCCGTCTCAAGTCGGACAAAAAGTCTAACCAGAATTCACTGTTTCAAGTCAGCCGCCTGCAGCCGGCTGCAGCGCTGCATGAAGACAGGTCATGTCGAACGCACCTAATATTACTAGAGAGCGGAGTCTAGAACGTCCGCACATGGGGGCCATCTTGTTACAGTCAACTCGCTCACCCATAACATTGTGTTGGTGCTACATGTACTTTTTAAATAACCATAACTTGCTCAATTTTAAACCAATTTTTAAACGGTTTGTTTTTTTATAAACCTCAGAGATGTAGTTATGCCACTGCATACTTGTGAATAATTATGTTATCTTTTTACAAATAGAATATAAGTATGCAGTGGCATAACTACATCTCTGACGTTTATAACAAACCAAACCGTTTAAAAATCGTGTGACATTAAAATGATTGTACATAAAATTAAAATGGGGTATACTTTTCTTAAGTAACTGACTTTATCATAATTCTTTATAATTCATTTCTTGAGGTCAATTATTTCCTTGTGCAAATGTATTAGATTTGGTATTTTGTTGTAATCATCATGCTAAGTAAGACAATCGTCTTCAATCTTTCAATACATTTTATATGAATTCCGACAAACCCTGATATAAATCTAAAATAATGCTTGTGACTCTTGCTGATACTCTTGCTTATATTTCCCATGTGTTCTATTGAGATTTATTGATTTTTACAAACAAAGCCTTTTATTGTCACAATTCTGAATGTCACACCAAATGATGTAGTGTCACACCATATGCCACATGAACCACACCAACATTTTTCAATTCAAAAACATGTATAATATGCATTTAATCTTTTAACGCGTGAGTTCAAAATATTTCCGACGCTTCCACCAGAGTGAATTATTTTTGCTAAACGGAAGCTAGCTAGCTTTAATAATAATAATAATAATGGATTGCATTTATATAGCGCTTTTCTGCCTTAGCGGCACTCAAAGCGCTTTGGTTCGCTTCCGTTACCTAGCAACCTAGCATAATACTCGTAGCAATGCTACTACCTGCTAGTGTTACTTGTTAGCCTCCTAATTGTACATTTTGAAGCCATACTATAGCATTTGTCATATGTTTTTTGTTTATCGGAAAATAGTTGGTTGGAATGTTCAGAATCACACATGTGCGACGTTAATCTGTGGGGCCCGCTTTCGAACTATCGCATATGTTCGACGCTACTCCTTAACAGGTTAATATTCAAACTAAATCATTTCAAATGTGGACCAATCATCACCTCCCATGGCTTCTCCTACCACTGCTACGCTGACGACACCCAGCTCTACCTGTCGTTCCCCCCGACCGATCCGGGGATCTCAGCCAGGATTGAGGCCTGCCTCACAGACATCTCTGCCTGGATGACCAAGCACCACCTCCAGCTGAACCTCGCCAAAACCGAACTCCTCATCATCCCGGCCAAACCGTCCATCTCCCATGACCTCTCAATCACCCTGGGATCGGCGACGGTGACCCCTTCGTCCTCTGCCAGGAACCTCGGGGTTACCATGGATGACGAGCTCTCCCTCACAGCCCACATCGCTGCTGTCTCCCGGTCGTGTAGATTCACCCTCTACAACATCCGGAAGATCAGGAGATACCTGTCTGAGCACTCCACCCAGCTGCTGGTCCAGGCACTTGTCCTCTCCAAGTTGGACTACTGCAACTCGCTGCTCGCCGGGCTCCCAGCATGCGCAACCCGCCCTCTCCAGAGGACTCAGAACGCAGCGGCCCGTCTGGTCTTCAACCTACCCAGGCGCTCCCATGTTACCCCGCTCCTCGTCTCCCTTCACTGGCTGCCCGTCACGGCCCGTATCAGATTCAAGACCCTGGTACTGACCTTCCGAGCGGTGAATGGGACTGCACCCGACTACATCAAGTCTCTCCTCCAGCCCTACACCCCCTCCCGCCACCTTCGGTCCTCCTCTGACAACCGTCTGGTGGTCCCACCGCTCAAGACCGCCCGGTCCCAACACAAGCTCTTCCCCTGTCTGGCCCCCCAGTGGTGGAATCAACTCCCCACCTCCATCAGAGACACTGACTGTCTCCCCACCTTCAAGAATAGGCTCAAGACACACTTGTTCCGGGAATACAACGGTACCTAGGAAAGATCTGCTGGACATGATGTTAGTTTCTTCCAGGATCACAAGGACTCTTACTTAGAGACCTGCTGCTCTTGTCGGTTAGCTGTAACTGATTAAAATTATACTCGTACTCGCTGTGAGGTAGTTTACTGTTGTTTGCTCTTCCACAGGTGCACTTTTAGATTCATGTTGTCCAATTGTAACTTGTTTAACTTCATGCTCTTAGCTTTTCTTTTCTTTTTTTTTCTCTTGGCTCTCGACGAAGGCGGTCGCATTTTTTCTCTCCTCCCCTCCCCTGACCTTCCCTGCTTGCTGTGTTGTCTTGTCTCTGTCTGTTTTCAAGATAGTCATTCTGCAGCACCCTACGAAACTAGAAGAAATGGAATTAGTGAACTGGTCTCTAAACACAATTGACACCATCTTCTCGAAGAGAAGCACGGGTTCAGGGGAACCCTCTTGTCCTGACGGGACGTTTGCAGCTGGATACACGATGGACGCGTGGGACAGGTGGCGTGTCGTGTGCCTGGCTCCACTTTCCGTGGAGGACGTGGAAGACATATTCATATTCGGAACCGTGATTACAGGTCATCTGCTGATTGGAGTGGGCGGTTACTTGGTATATCGGAAAATTATGAAATCGGTTGCAGCAACAAAAATCGCCAAGCTGCCCGAGATGATTGAATCGGTGGGCAGAGCGGCGAACGGGGAGAACGTGGCAGCTATTGAGCCGCGGATACTCGTCAAAACATCCATCAAATCTTATCTACTTTCGGCACCGTAACCAGCACGGGCCTTGGCCAAGGCCGTGGCTGGAAAACAAATTCCCCTGGAGAGCGCTGCAGCAGTCTATCTTGTCTCGTTACCTTCCCCTCTTCCCACACACATCTGTGGTTTGGTCTCTGCTTGGGTCATGACCAAGGATGTCTCCATGGCAACACTATCCGCTAAGGGTGAATCGGACTGATTATGGCCTAGGCGAGGGCGCCAACCTCGGACCTACTCACACATTGACATTAATTGACTCTATTGACTTTTCACCTACTACAGATATCACCACCCTCCCACCCCCATCCAACGCCTTCGCCCGTCATGTGTCCTGTAATGTTATGCTGAAATTTCTCCCTCAACCTTGTCTGTCTACCCCCTTGTCATGTTTGTGTATTAGAAACTGCAAGTGGCAGCTCGGATCTAAGACGGATTTGAGAGACCGCAGATAGAGTGCGGCTAGTTTGTTTTGTTATATGTTTTAGATCAACACTTGTATTATTGTTTTTGTCGATTTTGTGTAAAGTCGATTTTATGTAAAGCACTTTGAGCTGCAATTCTTGTATGAAAAGTGCTATATAAATAAAGTCTTACTTACTTACTTACTTATGATTTTTCCCTTTGGCACTTATCACAATGTATGATTCATGTTTGACTACTTGCAATGTTGGGGATATCTCGTTGTTATGATCAGTGACCTATGCGCTTTTGTAAAGCTCTCTCTTGGAAGTCGCTTTGGATAAAAGCGTCTGCTAAATGAATAAATGTAATGTAAATGTAAATGTCACTTTATGAGGCATGAATATGAGTTTCCTTAGTCTAAACCAAGCCCTGGGTATTCTTCTCTGCCTTTGAGAAAACTAAGCTGAAATGGTCGGATATGGAATTTTCCCCTTCTGTTGTCATAAGTGGAAAGGTTACCTCCCCTTTCTCTGCTCTGACCGCCCAGAGAATTTGGCCCAGCAAAGAGAAAAAAAGCTACGACTTGCGAACGCGATATTGTTTTTTCCTCGAGGGACAACATGGTTTGCAAACTACCGAAGCATGGCAGTTAGCCCCGCCTCTCTCCTCTGTGGAAGAAATTGGGATTTCCTGTGTGTGCATACATTATTCACTAATCAATAGAACTAGTCATTGGATACTAGTTAGTATGTTCGCATGTGAGCTTGCTATTAATGAGTGTAGATTGTGTCTATGTGTCAGGGTTAATAGATGTTCGGGGTCAGGAGAAAGTACTGGGTAAGCTCATGACTAAAAGGAGAGCTCCAACTATGATCTCTAGTCTGAGAGTTGTCATGTGTTGGGAGCTGTGAATCTCTCTGAGACTGTTGTAACGTCCTTACTGCCTGACTGTCACAATCTATGTTTACATTCTCGTGCCCTATAAAAGATGGTCCTCCGGCCTTCAGAGCTCATGAGAGACATGATTTAAACCCTAACCCTAAGCCTGGTGTTGTGGTGTCATTATTTGTCAAAGGTCTGGTTTTCTCTCCCAATTTGCAGATTGATAATGCTTATTAAAATCCAGAACTCAACTGAACTTAGTCACTCCGTTTATGAAGACAGACAAACCCCTTTCTTCATCACCTCCTCATAGCATTTAAAGCTACAGAAATGGCACATCCTAAGGAAAGCTCATTGTGGGACTGCTCGTAGTGGCTGCAATTCTGTACCAAGGCTGAATTTCGAGAAAGAGACTTCCGATATAGTATTAGGGGACCACTAAGGCCTATATAAAAGCATCAAAAACAGCATTTAATCCATGGCAAAGATCTCTTCTTCTTCGATCCAGTTAATTGTTACATTTTCATAGTTCAATTGTCATACAGATCCCTTGGAGTTTGAAGGTCACTGCCTCCAAGAACGTATGGATTCCCCTGATTGGAGTAGTTATCTATTTGTATGTGATAATAGACAAAAAAGTGTTAAAAAGGACAAATCATACATTACACTTAACCATCAAAGGTCCATGCAGTTTTGGTTGTTCTAATATAGGCCTTAGTGGTCCCCTAATACTGTATTGGAAGTGACTCACTCGCCGTCTTGCACACAAACACAGTGCTCGATAAGTCTCAAAATATTTAAGACTTCAATGTTGTTCTGTAACACACTTATCCCCCCAAGTATACCTCTACAAAATCTACAATGTGTGCCAAAATGATATACGCTGACAAGCCATGCTGATCAATTTGATCTACTAAGGCCAGCATGCGATCTCTGACACAACTAATAGGTGCGTTCGACATGACCTCACTTCATGCAGCGCTGCAGCTGGCTGCAGGCGGCTGACTTGAAACAGTGAATTCTGGTTAGACTTTTTGTCCGACTTGAGACGGCGCCGAGGCTAGGTCACTGTGACGTAGCCATCAAAGTACCGTGAGATCGATTCGAGAACTGCCGGCTGTGTAGCCGAGCGCATTTTCTCAAGAGCAACTGCCATAGAGGTAATATTAAGTAGAGAGAGCCAACATCGTCTTCCAAGATGGCGTCCCCATTCATTTCTATGAAAAGTGCTCAGTGGCGCAGTGAAGCAAGCTAGAGCGCGAAACGGACAGCGCCATCTTTCTACTTCCGTGTCTTCCGGTCTAAACTAGGAAAAAAGTGAGCCCATAGCTTTTAACGGGCTCACTTTTTTCCTAGCTCCAAGCTGGCTCCGAGACTCGTGCACGCTTGCAAATAGCTGTACACGTCATACTTTGCGACAACCAGTCGCGAGCTTGTGAGCTGGAGCTAAGGCATTGCAGAAAACTGTCAGAATGTGGTACAAGTCCGATCAAGAAGCAGATACATGTGAACTTACGAAAACCAATACTGTAATATTATACGTGCAATGCCTATACGTTGTTGTTTTTGCTCCGTGTTTTTAGTTTGACTGCTAAGTATTGTGTTGGATTAAAGAAACTGCAAGCTTGAATATTTGGCTCCGTCGTTGTTCTAGCTCGGCAAAGCAAGCTAAATTAAGCCTACAGGCTATAGCCTACCTATGTTACTATTATAATGATGATGAGTGTTGCTTACTATTACTAGCTTATTGTTAATGCCATCGTTGTAGTGTTAACTGACATAAAGTTCTAACAATATAACGACCATAACAATATTGCCGTTATCAGACATGATTTATTCATCTTCGTCTTTGCTCCAGAATAACATGTTATCTACAATGACGCCGTAACATGCCACGATATTATAACTAATTATATTAGGCTATAATTAGCCTACTTTGTCATGCAATGAGAATAATCGCGTTCATTAGCCTACAAAATGGTTAAATATGCTTTAAAATAACGGAAATAAACTCTACAAACAACCGTCATGTAGGCTATATGTGCAAGCATTTGTAAAACATGCTACAATTAAGGCAGGCAATTTTAGATTACCAAGTCCTTTCTCCTTGTTCTCATTCAGCTCAGGTAAATCAGCCCTTTCTGATGTTCCCTTGTGTGCTCGTCCCCTGTTAGTATCCGCGAACACGTTTCGAGGCAACTTTTCTTGACGTAAGCAAATAAATGGGGTGCTAGTTTACCTATTTCGGATTGGTTTCAAACATAGCAAAAATCTGGAAAAATTATTCTATGAAAAAGCTAGTAGTGTGAGCCAGGTTCGAGTATCGAACAAAAATTATTGGGGGAGATAGTTTTGTAAATGTTGACTGGAGTTAATAGATTAAAAACGACCGGAAGACACGGAAGTCAAGTCGAAGATGCAATACCACCTACATCCACCGGGGCCGTTGCTTCAACCCAAGGGGCGAGGGGTGGGGGCTTGGCAACTGCACGGCTTCAAATGACGACACAGCTATTTCATGATTGGCCAGACTCACACACGACAACTTTGACGCTTGTTTTGTAATTATTCTGACACCTTCAGTTTCGCCAATGCTCAAATCCGGACCAAACAATTTGATTGAGTAAAACATTTGCTGAAGAAAGGGTTTTGGGCCACCTCTTCTAGGCTACTAACGGAAAGACTAAGTTTAATTATAAATAAAGTAACGTAAGCAAACAGCGCTTGATCGGCCATGACTCACATCAACGCAGCAAACCACGAGAAGCTGCAATGTCCAACTTCACAGAGCCGTTTTCAACTCCTCCCCGACTGCAAGCGGCTACTCTCGCCGGTCGTTTCATTCAGCCGCAGTCCATGTCGAACGCACCTTATGTCTTCAATAATCTCTCGAATCTAGTTGTCCCTATCTGCCTTCGATTTTGTGCAGTTGCGTTGTTCTGAAGATAACCATGCCCGTCTAGTTTGCATGAGATTGGAAATAAATACAGCACAGAAATAAATGTGGTGTTCGGAAATAAATGTGACGTTAGGAAATAAAAGTCTAAAAAAATAAATGAATGTTGTCTTTACAAAAACATAATTTTGAAATAAGTAAATGTATTTATTTATTGATGTAGGTAATATATTTATTGTCATCTTTATTTTACTTCAGAATTTATTTCATAGCCATATTCATTTATTTATATCTTTATTTAATTAATTATGACTAACTCGGCGTTCCATAGTCATGAACCAAATTGTAAAAGCTGCTATATCGGGTGAAATAGATACTTTGCTTGGTCTAGTTATATAGGTCTATGGGGAAAACAGGAGTGACGTATATCGGAGAGCGACGGCGAGTCCTGTGATACAGATGCATGGCCGCGGAGCCAGCGTGACTTTAAAACAAGTGACAAAATGGTGAAATCTGGCAAACTACGATCCGGGGTAGGATCAAAGCTCAAGCGATGGAAAAAAGGACACAGCAGTGACTCTAATCCGCAGA
This sequence comes from Mallotus villosus, assembly GCA_903064625.1. Taxonomy (NCBI): domain Eukaryota; kingdom Metazoa; phylum Chordata; class Actinopteri; order Osmeriformes; family Salangidae; genus Mallotus; species Mallotus villosus. The sequence goes on from CAEFZP010000646.1 coordinate 32,914, forward strand.
CTAGTCGATTCCGACAGGCAGCGAAAGGTCGCTATTTTAGCAGTCCCTCAGGTAAGCAAGATCGGTTCGGTTCTATTCCGGTCGCACGTGGGTAGCTAGACAAGTTATGTGTCGAGCACGCCTAGCTTTCCAATAACATGCCAGAGTGCATCAGTTGTTCATGAGCGACGAATTAAACATAACATAATGAAGACATAACTAAAAGAGAGAAGATGGCTTCTCTCTTGTTTTGGCCACGTCATATTCTATTTATCGGATTGATCTAGCTACTTTGTGTACCAGCGTAATGAAAAGCAGGGTAGGTAATGTTGTTGCGAAACCCTTTTTTCATATTTGCTCAAATATACTTCACATCTTGTTAGAAACCCATAAATCTAAAGGTTTGACAGTAAAATGAAATCGATCCGATATCTGTGGGTCTGGCAGGGCTGTGATGAACACGACCAATCATCAGGTCAGACAGGCACTAATGATTGGACGGCATTAGGACCAAACGCAATGTTTGGACAGCCTCCGTGTATGTCTTCCAGCAGTAGTCAGGCAGAGGAGGGGGTGGGATATTTTGGTTTGAATCCTTTCAAACTCAAGCTCAAACTGAGTTTTAAGAGCCCTGCCTTATTAGAGGACACTTTAAACTAACCATACACCGGAGTGGCAGGTCTGTTGGCTTCAGTTGACACAAGGAAAAGCCATATTTAAAGCTGTTCCGGAGAACCACATTTAAAAGGTTCTAAATTGTGTGTTTGATTGCACACTTGAGTCTGATTATCTGTCACCACAACAAGCAACCTCTTTACCAGACTTGCCACCGGTAAAGATTGATCAATATTATAATTAACAATGTTCATCCCTGTCCCTGTGTGTCCAGAAAAAAGCGGCCTGACTTTAGATGCTCTGAAACTGCACAATGAGCTGCAGGCAGGACCCCTGGAAACCGGCCCAGGTGTCCGGGGAGATGCCTTTATGGAGGAGGCCGAGCAGGGGAGGTCTGAGAGGACTTCAGGGACGTTCCTCAGTGGACTGTCTGACTGCTCCAACCTCACCTTCCGGAAGGTCCAGCGCTACTGGGAGTCCAACTCTGCGGCCCATAAAGAGGTAGAGAGGCTGCCTCTACAGCAAGGCTGGTTCTGCTGGGAATACACACCCCACTTAATACAGTGGGGGGTGCAGGATGTAAACCATTTTTACTTGTTTGTGTGTGTAAATTATACATACAGGTGTGTGTGTGACGTATTGTGTTAACCACAGCTGGTTTGTGTGTCAGATCTGTGCGGTGTTGGCAGCAGTGACAGAGGTGATCAGAGCCCAAGGAGGAAAGGAGACGGAGACAGAGTACTTCGCTGCTCTGGTGAGTGTCTGCTGGACCATGTCTCGCGCTCTCCATATATATATATATATATATATATATATATCTTTATCTATCAGGTTGTATCTGTCTGTCCTTCACTCTCTCTTTTTCTACTCCAAAGCTAATAGTATTTTTGTCATTAATCAATATTCTTATTGTGTGTGTTAGATGACCACCCTGGAAGCTGTGGATTCAGGAGAATCTCTGGGTGCTGTGGCCTACCTCCTCAACCTGGTCCTGAAACGGTCAGCCTCACCCTCCTCAACTCCTCTGTTATTACCCTCCTGAACCACTCATAGTTCTACTTACACTGATGCATGCTTCAGGTTTTACTTTAGCGTGTTCAGATGTTGGCTATAGTGTGTGTGTGTGTGTGTGTGTGTGTGTGTGAGAGTGCAGTGTGAGTATGCGCATGTGTGTTTGAATGTGTGTGTTTTCAGGTGTTGACTTGTCTCTGTGTGTGTGCATCAGGGTTCCTACCCCTGTGCTCATTTCCAAGTTTTCAGACACGTCCAAGGCCCTGATGGACGTCCTGTCTGCACAGGCCAGCACAGAGTCCCCCCTGGCTCTCCGATGGGTGAGAGAGTGTGAGGGTTGGTGGGTGTGGGTAGGGTAGGTGAGGGAGGGAGGAGTGTGTGGGGGAGGGTTGGTGGGTGGGGGTAGGTGAGGGAGGGAGGGGAAGGGGAAGGGAAGATTGAATATTGAGAACCGGTTCCATTTTAGAACGCGCATTTCGATTCAGGGTATTACAATCCCTTGGTGCAATTTCTCTGTCGATGAAATTAGCAGTTTTCTTCTGCACTATCGCTGGAGGTCTGGAGCTCCTCCTGGAGCTCCTCCTGTTGCCTTTCACATGGCTACATGCTGATGGGTTGACTTGACAGCTCAAACAGGCTTAAAGATCCCATGGCATGAACATTTTGGATGCTTTTATATAGGCCTTAGTGGTCCCTAACTACTACTACTGTATCTGAAGTCTCTTTCCCGAAATTCAGGGGGTGAGTGAGCAATAGACCAAGTGCTTTTTGTGAAAAAGTGATGTTTTCTCAAATTAAACTGTGTGTGTCTTTAGATCCTGTCATGCCTGGCCACCCTCTTAAAGAAGCAGGACGTGTCAACGTGGTCCTACTCCTCCACCCTGCAGATCTACCAAGGCCTGCTTGTCTTCACCGTCCACAGCAAGCCCAAGGTCTGGTTTAGATCCTCTCATGGAATCTGCAGTCCACTTGGCTCAGTGAAAGAGCTCTCCTCCCCTCCCCAGGGTATACACCATTGATGTGTTTCCTGTCCCTCAGGTGCGTAAAGCAGCTCAGCATGGCGTGTGTTCCATCCTCCGAGGCAGTGACTTCCTGTTTACCGATAATGCTCCGCCCCATCACCCTGCTGCCTCGGTAACCGCCAAGTTCTGCATCAAAGAGATGGAGCAGGCAGGAGGTACGGACAACACTTTTCAGTTAACCTCTTCATCTTCAGTCACTCACTGTGAAGGCATTACCATAGCCTTTTCCCCTGAGAACTGTAGAATACAGATTATTGTTTATGTGTGTGTTTCTATTCAGGCAATGCAGAGAACACCAAGATGCATGTGTTTGTGTTTCTGTTCAGGCAGTGCAGAGGACACCACCACGCTGCACGTCCTGGGCCTGATGAAGGAGCTCTTGGTGACGTTTCCTCTGGGGGCTGTCAAGTCCTGCTGTGAAACCCTGTTACGGGTCATGACCCTCAGCCATGTGGTGAGGCACACACGCAGACACAGCCTTGGGTACCGCTATGAACATGTTTAGGGAGACTCGATCGATGGTTAAACTAAATTGTGTGAATTAAAAAGTCAAGTTTATTGAACTGCAGAAACACAACCACTATGCCAGCATGACACAATCTTCAACACACACACATCAGACAAACACAAAACCACCTAGCCATGAATCAGATACAGGGCTCGACAATAACGATGGCTTGGGGCCAGTAAAAAGTAACGTCGGGACAGTTAAACTAGCAACTCACTGGCCCGATCGGGCCACTGCAAATTATTGATTGTAAAAAATTGGCATTGTAAAAGTTAACATCCTTCATATGTTTTGCTATCTGCTAAATGCATAAATAACTTGCAGCTCGTGGGGCGCACAGTTGGCAAATCAAGAGTTGAGTAGTGAGTAACGGGTGGTAGTCAAATTGTAATTCTATAACCTCAATGCATTTTTAACAACTGGCGCGAGACAATAAAGTGAAGATGGCGGCAAAGTAGAGCTACGAGCTCAAACGGAAGCAACTTTTTGATGGAACTATGATGCACTGTGTCGTCTGTCGTATGTTCCCGTCTAAAGCAGACAAAAGTGGATCATTTGTGGATTGTGGCCCATCCCTAAGGGTCTACTGCCCTGCAAGTTGCTCAGCACCCTCAAATTAGCCATCTGGACTAACATCCTTAACCACCTCTTGACCTATCCCTTTCCTGCAAGCTGCAAGTTTGGCAGGATGTTTCTTATCAATCTTATCATCAATCGTATCATCACAGAAGCCTTAAAAATCTAATCATACAAAAACAAATACATTTGACATACAGCCTAAAATGACAGTACACACACACACACACACACACACACACACACACACACACACACACACTGTCTAATATGGTGCTTGTGTTTTCCTCTGTCTAGTTGGTGACTGCGAGTGCCATGCAAGCCTTTCACAAGCTGTTCAGCAGCAAGCCCAACCCTGCCACACTGTCTGCTGAGCTTAACGCACAGATCATCACGGTGAGACGCTGGGGGGGGGTAATGCCCTCACAAGTGCAGTGAAAGTTAGTGAAAACCGTGTGGGGACCTTTTGCTGGCCTCTGTAAGGTCAAATGCTTTTTTTCAGGGGTTGAAGGGGTAGATAAAACACACTTTTGAATGGAAGTGAAGCTTGGAATGGATGAGTCAGGCCTCATTAGGCTAAACAAACTAGCGTGTGTGTGTGTTCCGTCCTGCCCCAGGCCCTGTATGACTACCTGCCCAGCGAGGGGGACTTGCAGCCGCTGCTGGCGTGGCTGGCAGTGATGGAGAAGGCCCACGTCCATCTGGGGGCGCTACAGAGCGCGCTCAGCCTGGCCCACTTGCCCCGCCTCTGCTCCGCCGCCATGAGCTGCCTGCTCTCCCCGCACACACAGGTGGTGGCGGCTGCCGCCAGCACGCTTAAGGTAGGCGCGCGCACACACACACACACACACTCTTGCTAATGGTATCCAAAACGAATGTGTACCAGTAACCTGTGTGTGTGTAGACCCTGCTGATGGCGTGTGTGGCCCCTCACATGGAGGAAATTGGTCCCATCAATCCCTCGACCACCTCAGGGAACGCCCTCGACGTCTGCAAGATGTTCCGGTAGGTTACCACAGTAACGGAATCGAACCATACCCTCGCTTCTTATGGGAAGAGACTGACTGTGTGTGTGTGTGTGTGTGTGTGCACGCTCTAGCATCGTGGAAGAGGGTCTGTCCTACAAGTTCCACTCCTCCTGGCTGTTCGTGCTGCAGGTTCTAGGTTGCTTCTACAGAGCTGCAGGGAAACAAGCTCACCCCATCATGACCAAGGTAACACACACACACACACACACACACCCCATCATGACCAAGGTAACACACACACACACACACACCCCATCATGACCAAGGTAACACACACGCACCTTATCATGACCAAGGTAACACACACACACCTTATCATGACCAAGGTAACACACACACACCTTATCATGACCAAGGTAACACACACACACACCGTATAATGACCAAGGTAACACACACACACACCTTATCATGACCAAGGTAACACACACACACACCGTATAATGAACAAGGTAACACACACACACACACACCTTATCATGACCAAGGTAACGCACACACACACACAGACCCTATCATGACCAAGGTAGCACATACTCGCACGTGGGTTGTGTGTGTGTAGGGCTGTATTGGCAGAGACCTGAATGATACAGCCCCTTTGTCACTGGTCACTCAGACACTCGTCTGGGACAGTCGTTGATTTGCACAAAAGGGGCTGTAATGTTCAAATTAGGAGTTGACCGATTATAGGCCGATATTAAGCATTTTTATGGTTATCGGTATCGCTCATTTTCAAAACTGATTTGCAGATGGGGTTTTTTGGTTAAAATGTCTGCTTCCTGCACCACAAGCTGGTGCTGCTGGACTGGGACTACTAATTGTTAGCCATTTTATTATCTTTTAAAACTTCAGGGAACTATTACATTTATTTTCCATTATTTATTCATTTGTTGCTTGTTGTGGTTTAAGTTTAAAAAAATGTTTACAGAATGCTCCCCACACTTTTTATGGTGCTGATATTATTATGAATACTAATTGTTATTGCATATCGGTCGACTCCCCTAGTTAAAATGACAATCACACTTTAATGACACACCACTTGGAGAGGAATGTGAACCGAGGAAGTCTCTGAAGTTATAATTAAAAGTTGTGTTCATGTAATACTGGTTATAGACTTATAGCCTCTGGGGGTCAGTTTGCATACTGATGCATCTGATGGTGGTTAGGTCCATATTAGGGGTGTAACGGTACACAAAAGTCACGGTTCGGTACGTACCTCGGTTTTGAAGTCACGGTACGGTACAGTACGGTACGGTGTCGGGAGCTGGGTTTTCACGGCTCGTTTTTTTCTAGCAGCAACGGTGATGGTCACACCTGGATGGTGCCTTTTTAAATGCGTGTGCATGTTTGATGTGTTGCCATCTGCATAGCCGATCGCTTTTGAACAATGTCGGCATACAGCTTTCGACTTGTCCACTTTTCTTTCACCATTTTCAAAATGAACCAGAAATCCGAAGTTTTCCCAGACTTGGG
>CAEFZP010000647.1:0-59941 GCA_903064625.1 Mallotus villosus
GCGGGTGAAAAATATGCTGCACGCATGTGCTGCATCAGTGAATTTGTGATCGATACCTGGTCTATTTAAGAAATCCGTGACGCTGCACTTATCCCAATTACACCTTCTCATCTCTGGCTCGGCAAACGTGCAACCGATTAAGCCGCGATGAGCTGATCACACTAAGTCAAGCGGCGCCTTTTCAGTTATCCTGGATATCTTTATTCTACTTTTGTGCAACAGCTCCCTGGTCTAAAGAAGAATAACAAATCCATTAACATTTCCCAATTATAATCAAATGGCCAAACAATTAGCTGAATAACCTGGTCAGTTATACACTCAATATGAAAGGTCCACTCAGTGGCAGATACAAGTTAATTTAATATATTGGCCGAGTTGAATGGGTGTGAAGTTTCAATACTGTACTGCAGCATTAACAGCAACAAGCAAACTTGTCTCTCACACAAGGTGGACGGAGACTGGGCGTGGCCGCGTGGGCTTTACGTAAGGTGTGTTCAATTTCATGCAGCTTCATCCAACACACCTGACTCAAATGAATAGTCGTTAACAGGCTTCTGCATAACTAGATACGATAACGACCATTAATTTGAATCAGGTGTGTCGGAGGAGCAGGCAAACATCTAAAACGTGCAGGACAGGGGTTCCCTGAGGACCAGGGTTGAAGACCTCTGACATATAGTATCCATGCTGCTATTTGAGCACTTTACTCCTATGTTGTTCTTATCATATGTTTTACCTGTTGATGGCTGTTTACACTTTTGTCAAAAGTTACTTCTTTTGTTAAATTACTTGCACATTTGGAGTAGGGGAGAGTGGGGTACGTTGTGCCAGCGGGGAAGTTGTGCCACCTCCCTGAAATGAGACTCTGAAGGTTGGGATGTCTGTGATGTGCTCATGTGGCGCAATTGGCTTGTAGAAAATCGCATTCAAATTTTGTAAATTCACTTTAAATAAACCTTAAATTAGTAATTTTGTATTGAATATGTCTAGCTTTTATGTAGCATCGCAGTTTCTGAGATGAACATATACAGTTTTACTTAAATAATCAATGGCACAATTTACCCCAATGTATTCTCTCTAAAGGCACAATTTACCCCACACCGGGGGCAAGTTGTGCCACAAGACCCCCTTTTTTTTTAAAGCTATATTTCTTAAATACTATATTTCAGATCCAAAGTGATTGTTCCCAGGGATGCACCACATCCTGAAATATATGTACATATTTTAGTTGGAAGCATTACTGTCATGGCCTCGCTTTAAAGTAACTTAAAGTAAAAACGGGCACACATTACCTCACTCTCCCCTAACGTTATTTTTAAATGACGAAGGGCAGATTTCTGATCCCAGAACCCACGGACAACATATTAGCCACTACGACTCGTAGGCTAGACTATCTGGTTTCCCCCACAAATAAAACCATGCATGTATGCAATGTGAAAATATCATATTCATCACAGGCTTATAGCCTAAATGTTTTCACATTCTGTATTAGTTGTCTTGAGGTTATTTTCCGTCCAAAAATCCCGTGCTTATACGACCTAGACTACTTCCTGCATCCATGCATTTTTTTCTGCATACAAGCCTTTCTGCTTCCTCCAAGATACGATGACCCTCGTGTGTACATTCTGTCCTGTTCGCTGTACAGTTTAAATCCACAATGGATTGTATTGCGCTGATTATGGTGTAGAAAACCAGAACGCCTCGATTAAGCGTCTCGCGTATGTAAACAAACGTCGTGATACCGTTTACGTTATAATATCTCCTGTGAATTCTTAGCATATTCTATTGGAAAATCGCATGCAGTTTGACTACATCTTTTGTTATCGACTTGCAAAGTAGGTAGGCTAGTATAGTCTAGAATCTAGATTATTTATTGCATTCCTTGTGGCGTTTCAAGTAACGTGTGTAGGCTACCTACACACGTCCGTTTTGGTTTAGCTCTATTAGCATATTACACTGTTGTCGCATTGTACTACCTATAGGATTTAGCTAATAGCTAATAGCCCAATACTCACTAACGGTGATATTCAAAGAAATCCGAGAGCTATAGTCACGTGTAATAAATCTAGCGAACTAAATCTAAAATGTCTATTAACCCTCTAAAAAGAAAGCAACTGACAGATGATGAGATTAAACAAATATTTTTGGATTCTGATAATGAGGCTGATTTCAAGAATGAATCAAGCTGCAGTGAAAGTGATGAGGATGGTCTGCCCGACAACCTTGCAGCCATTGTAAAAACTGAGCCTGTGGATGCCTTCGATGGTCCTGATGATGATGGAGGCAGAGAGCCTGTAGCGTCAATTGGAGTTGACGAGGTGAGCTCCAGAAGCTGGAAACCTGCCGAAAATTTCACCCCCCCTGGACCAGAAGTTAAGTTTCAAAAGCAACATTGTGGGGTGCAAATCCAGCCTGAATCTCAAACTGAGGCACAGTGCTTTAAAATGCTTCTAACTGAGGAACTGGTTCAGCATATTGTGAAGGCAACAAATAATTATGCCTTGCAACTGAAAAAGAAGTTGGCTCCAGGAGTGAAGGGGAAGCTGGCAAAGTGGCAGCCAACCACTGTCGATGAAATGTACTCTTTCCTGGTGGTAATTCTATTAATGGGCATTGTGAAGAAGTCAGCCTTGAGAGACTACTGGAGCACTGACCCCATGGTCATGACCCCTTTCTTTACGTCTCTGTTCTCCCAGGACCGCTTCCTAGTTCTCCTTCGTTGCCTACATTTTGTAGATGAAGAAATAGAAAATGTCAGCGACCCCCTGTATAAAATCCGGGTTGTACACAGTGGTCTCGTCTCTGCCTTTAATCGAGTGTTTGTGCCATACAGAGATCTGTGCATTGATGAATCCCTGATGCTATGGAAGGGAAGGTTGGCTTTCAAACAATATATACCAAGAAAAAAGCACAGGATCGGGGTGAAGTTCTTTTTGCTGTGTGATGTGCTTACTGGTTATGTTCAGGACCTGATTATCTATACGGGTTCGACCAGTGATATCAAGTATCATGAAGGGCTTGGGATCGCTGGGTCTGTGGTCATGACCTTACTGACTCCACACCTGGGAAAGGGCCATTGCCTATATGTGGACAATTGGTACACCAATCCGACACTTTTCCAGCACCTTCTTTCTTTTGGCACGGGGGCATGTGGGACCGTGCGGGCAAACAGGAAGGGGATGCCAGCCTTCACTAGCAAGATGAGCAAAGGAGATGTGGAGTTCAAAGAAAATGGGAAACAGCTGGCAGTCAAGTGGTATGACAAGAGGGAAGTACACCTTCTTTCCACCATCCACAAATCCACAATGTCACCCACAAAAAAGAAGGATTATGCCACAGGGGAGAAGAGGATTAAGCCAACCTGTGTTGTGGAGTATAATAAAAAGATGGGAGCTGTAGACAAGTCTGACATGCTCAATAGTTTTGTGGAGTGTATCAGAAAAACCACCAAGTGGTATAAGAAGATCTTTTTCCATCTGATCGACACCGCTGTCCTCAATAGCTACATTGTCCATCGCAAACTATCAGGTGAGAGAATTAATGTTCATTGATAACATTGAATGAACATTTATAACAATAGTATTCACAATATTAACTTGATTAAATATGTAGAACTTTTCAAAACCAAAGAAAAGTACTGGTAAAAATACAATTATGTTAGTATGTGTACATATTAACATATAAAAAGATACAAATAATAATAACAAAGATACAAATAATAATATTGTGAAGGCAACAAATAAACAAGCCTTGGAGGTGCAGAACATCTCGGTGCCGGGTGTGAAACTGTACAATAATACACAATGTAAAAGTCACAGTGTTGTACAGCCACACTTCTCATTGACCCGCTTCACTCACTCTATGTACTCGTTGATCCATAGGGAAGGTGAGCCCTTACAAGGACTTCAGGATTCAACTGATGAAACAGCTGCTGATGGATCACCACGTTGCTCGTTGTCGTTCTGTTGGAGGCCGGCCTAGTATTGACACTCCCCTGCGACTTAAAGCCAGGCACTTTCCAACCGAGATCCCTCAAACAGCTAACCAGGGCAGGAAGACGAGACGCCAGTGCAAAGTCTGCCAGACAACCACACGCCGAAAACAGCGAAGGCATGTTACAAAGTACCAGTGTGAGCCATGCAAGACATCCCTGTGTGCTTTTCCATGTTTCGAAGAGTACCATACTTTGAAACATTTTTAAGCAATCTGTTGTTTAAGAGACCAATAGGACAGATAATGTCATCTATCTGTGTTATGGACACTTGTTTGTATATCTGTATTTGTAGTCTGTGTCCATATTGTTGTGTTTCTTGTGGTTTTGTTTCCCTCTTGTTTCTCCCTCCCTATCATTCATACTTCAGGTGTCCCTTTGTAATTGGTTGATCAGCTCCATTCTTCATCATCAATGCAACTGTCCCCATCATTTCGTATGTGTCTGTCTCCGATTTAAACGTCACCTGTTTTCTGTTTCTCAGTCGGCTGTTCTGTTCTGTACTTTTTTCTGTCTAGTTTGCTGTACTTCTGACCTTGTGTGCATATATTCTCTTTACTACTGATTTAGTCGCATATACTCAGTCGCAGTATAGTCCTTTTTGTTTTGTTTATTCATCCAGGGGCGAGGGATAGGTTAGCTGCCCATGGCATGTAGCGACTGGTCTCTGTATGTATTTAGCTTTGTTTGGTTGGGAAGTTGGGGTTTCTTTTCTCTTTGGCGCCGTTCGTAGTTCCCTGGAGTGTTGTTGCCAATAATCCTACGCTTTACCTTTTTAAATTAGGTGTTGGCAGTTTGTTATGAGTCCCTACACCTAGACAGAGACAAGCTCAATCTGGCGTGTTAACAACTTTTGATTGGATAAAGATTTTAGTTGTTGGTGGGAAGCAGACGAGCATGACAGCTGTCTACAGAGTTATCCAAATCATATAATCCCATTTCAATTGTATACGTAGACTACTCCTTGAACGTGTAAAAATAGCATTCATTAAAAACAAATGATTACTTTAAGACTGTCTACCTGACTTTTGTTTTTCCACCAAAAATGTGCTTCAACAAAAAGGGCTTATACTACACAGACTCAATGCGGGTAATCAGCATAATTTCTTACAGACATTTGTTGAAATAAAGCATGTGCGACAAAACTGGATGAAAAAACCCTGAATGTTGGTTTCACCATGTAATTGGACCCACATTTATTAATAGGAACCAGAAAATGATCCTGACAGATATATTCCCCTCACTTACAAACATAGGAAACAGATCTGGTGTAGTTCAATTATCTGTGTATTTGAACCGTAATAAATCTTAATGGTGATGGTTGTTTTCTGGGTTTGAGGGAGGGCAACAGGCGCTGTCTGTTTATTGAAAGTGGGTGAGATGGAGGAAATTAGAGTTCGAGGTAGTCCAGCAGAGAGCAGAGGGAGGGGAGTGTAGGGTTGAACTAGTGGAATAAACCATTTATTGTTATCTTTACCTGTTGGAGGTCCCATCTGGGCTATAACAGAAAGGCCTTCCACCTGGATTTTTCTGTCTGAGAAGTATTCTGAAATATAGCAGATGGGTGAGTGAAACATTGTTTATCCTCGCCTAATTTCCATTTTCTTTATTCTATTTCTCTGGGTCAAGTCATTGGAAGTGCTGAGATGTGGGAGTCATAGACTGATGGTGAGGCAGGTGGATATTTGAAAGTTTAAGAGAACAAACTTTAAATAAAGATCAAGATAACTGCAAACTAGAAAAAATAAATGTGTTCATTGTTTAGTACTTATCAGAAAGTATAGTGATAATATCCTTAATAAGGTATGTAATTAATATATCCAGACACCACAATGTTGTAACAAGTTATTTGAGATTTACTTAGACCATTTATTGGACATATTTAACAGGAAATGCAATTTCCTTGGATGTAAACCTAACTATAGTACAGAGAGTCACAGGATTCAAGTCATTATGGCAGAGCTGTCAGATCTGCATACTTTCTTTAGTCTACCTAAACTACCAAACACTCATTTGGTAATGAAGGCACTTACAAAATGTGTGTAATTTAATGGGTATGGGTAAAAAGTAATTTGAGAGAGCTTTTCTGTCAAAAGCATGCAGTAAGCCTGTCAAGTTCAAACAATGTTTTGATTGATTACCTCAGACAAATTAACAGTTTTATGTAATAGTGCGTGGGTTTGTTTATGTTACTGGGTTTCTAACATGAGGCGTGTGTACGTGCACCAATGCGCACATGCATGTGTGCACATCTGTGTGTGTGTGTGCACAATTTGGGGTTGCCTTGCCCAGTGATGACATCTGTTGAACAACGCACACAAAGCCGGAAGCCATATGTCTGACATCGGGACTAGAGAGAGGTCTAGGGGCCACCTAACTGACTAAGAACTATTTGTCTCCAGGGATCTGGGGCCCCAGGATAAAAGAGGCTGCAATATTAAAGATGCAGAGCTACATTTTCCAGAGCAAGTATTCAGTCCTTTTGAGTATTGATAGAAGGTCTGGATTTCATCAGAAGTGCTACCTCAGCTCTCTACAGAGAATGGTGCACTTGTTGAATAATATACCAGCGACAATTAGCTATTGTTTTCTCCTGCAATCAGTCATCTGGTGTGTGTGTGTGTGTGTATGTGTGTGTGTGTGTGTGTGTGTGTGTGTGTGTGTGTGTGTGTGTGTGTGTGTGTGTGTGTGTGTGTGTGTGTGTGTGTGTGTGTGTGTGGTAAAGGCTAATGAAAGCATTCTTTCATTTTAGGGATCGGTATTTACATTTTTTCTTATTTCTTTCTGGTAATTCCGTGAGAGGAACAATTTCTTCAGCTCTTATTGCCCTTGTCTTCTGTCAATGGAGTCATTTGAGCGCAGCGTGTGTGTGTTTTAGTAGACTGTTGTCTGTGAAAACACACTGCCTGTCTGCAAGGTTAAGTAAGGCTAATTAGGCAGGGCTTCACACAGGGAATGGGTCAGAGGCAGAGGCATGGTTCTGGATTCACACAGGATTTCCAGGCCTGAGCCCTAAATGTGTTCCACATGGCAGGGCGAGCAATGGTGCTCATAGTGGCAAAACCAGTAAAAGTACTGCTACCTTCGAGGAAGCTTAAGGTGAGAGTGTTTGAGTGTCTTTGTGTGTGAACAAGAGAGAGTGAGAAGCACTAACATAGACTGAATTGTCCCCCTTCTGTTCTTCCACCTCTGGGTTAAAGGAGAGTTGCACCCATCGACACCCCACACAAGCCAGCTGGCCGACCAAAGCAAACCCAACCCTAACTACAAGCTGCAACCGTGACTCAAGACACTCATGGAAGCACCAATAATGTGAGACAGGTGGAGAACCTGACCAGCCATACATTCACAGTATTTCCCCTTTCTTTCCAGAATTAATTACTTCAATTAATGACCTTCTCTAAAGATGAAATAAGCCAAGAGACCATCTATTGCTCACCTGTATGTTGCATAACGGCAACATTCACTAAAAACCACTTGGCCCCTAAATGAACAGTTTAAATGTTTCAAAAACAAACCGTGACCACTTGTGTGGCTGCATAAACAGACAGACCAGCTCTTTAACACTAAGGACCTGGAAAAAATGACACTGTCTATTAGAAACCCATTAGGATTAATAGATGGATAAAGGAATGGCTAACGGGACTTGTGATTAACCACTTTGACTAGTCATGTTTTGCTTATTCTACAACAGCCATGTGCTGGCAAGTCTGCTGGAGAGCAAAAGCAACATGTCGAATGCCAGAACGACAAAACCATTAAGGACTCATAAGGCTTTTACAAAGAGTAAAGTGATTCTTAATGTGATGGGACCCTTAAGGTGGGCTCTGTTCACAACTTGCTGCAGTAGGGGCTTGGATCAAAAAAAAGAGTTTATTCATGTAGTAGCAGATGTAAAGGCCTTGTTTTGGGAAATTGTATTAGTCTTCCCACTAGGGGGCACCATTAAATTATTTCTGCAAATGTGTATTTTCTTGGGTTTAATGTTTTTTTTACATGTCAAAGGTTTGCTGACCAGTCACAGATTGAACATTTATTATTTACACTGGAGCCTAAACTAATTTAAGTTTTAATCCATAGGCTGTGACAGATTATTTCAATTTAAGAGGCAAATCCTATTAAGTGAACGTACTAACTATGAATATGATTCACTTTCTCATTGGTCCTCCTGCTAGCATGCACTGTAAATACTCTACCAAGCAGAACATTTTCTACTGCGTGTTTGTCTTGTGTCCAATTACAACTCGAACCAGACCCACAAATAAAACCATGCATATATGCAAAGTGAAACTGTGAACATAGTCATCACATATAACCCTTTTCACCTTTTGATGATTATAAGTTCTCTTCAGGTTACTTTTTGACAAAAATGCTGTACGTCTAGGAGATTTGATCAAAGTGCAAAAAGTATAGAGTAAAATAAGATACTATACAGGGCTGAGTTTAAGAGAGTTTAGCATAAATTAGCTCAGCCCTCAAAGTAGTAATTGAAAAGAATATGTCACACTTTTGTACATACTAGCAGATACTTACGTACACAAAGACAAAAAACGCAAAAATAGATTTATTAAAAACTGTACTACATCGAATATATATCTAGAAATCTATTCTTTTAGACATTTTCCCTCTGGACTAACTCCTTTTTCCAAATTAATGTGTGAAGGTACTCTTTATCCGTCTGTACAGGGCTTGAATACATATCTTTGGTAGGAAAGGTTTTCTTGGATTGTTTCATGATATGCCCTGTGCTCTCCGGAGAGAAGACAGACTCTCTTGGGTGATCACTCAGATACAGCAACCATGAGAGACAACATCCTTCAATCCCCCAATGTGACCACACTTCTGGGCCAACTGCACATTACACACTGATGTGTTTTTTCCTAAGAGGTCATGTAAAAGGGCTGTGCAGGTGTGCAAGGACTGATTAGAACACAATTTAGCCAGCATAGATTTAGGTCAATGTAGCTGACTAAACAAAATTATTTACTAGAAAATCTAAACAAAACAATGATGTCAAATACACAAATAGCTAATAATGTAAAGAAGGGCACATTTTTAGTAAGTTACTAACTTCATCAAACTTAAGTTGGATAATTATGTGCCAAAGTTCATATTAAAAAGCTATCTTCTAATTTTATGGGACAAGGG
Organism: Mallotus villosus; assembly: GCA_903064625.1. Taxonomy (NCBI): domain Eukaryota; kingdom Metazoa; phylum Chordata; class Actinopteri; order Osmeriformes; family Salangidae; genus Mallotus; species Mallotus villosus. The sequence goes on from CAEFZP010000647.1 coordinate 9,140, forward strand.
CTACTAGGTCTGCATACTAAAATGTAAAAACCCAGTGAATGCTTTTCATCAAAAAAGGAAATTTTCACAGAGTTCCACAGGTTTCCTTGCTGCTATTGTATAATACTATAGACACAACTTTCTAATTAAAACGGCAATACACTTTTCATGCTCGTAAAAAAAAACACTGGTCGTAACCTGGAATGAAAAGGTGAAAACGTTTGCCCTAAAAAATCCAGCAAACATCCGTCTATATCATATGCATGCCTTTGCATTACTGAGGCACGTAGAGCCTTTCACCGTGAAAAGACGTGATTATCACTCGTCCAATATTGATGTTTGCATGACATTTTAGTTTTCTGTTTACTTTAATATGTTGTGAGCTCCATTATGAAGGAACTTCCCTTGATCGGACTGCAGCTATGTTGTCTTCACAAGTTCCATCTGTTTTAATACAACAACTTGGTGAGCACAGGGTGTGTGTGTGTGTGGTTTTAATACAGCAACTTGGTGAACACAGGGTGTGTGTGTGTGTGTGTGTGTGTCGTTTTAATACAGCAACTTGGTGAGCACAGGGTGTTTTCAAGTTTCAAGTTTATTATCATATACTCATAAACAGCATTTATCAGTAATGACATTCTTTCTTTGTGCTCAATGTCCGTTCAACTTAGAAAATAAATAAATTAAATATTGGAGAATGGAGAAAAAGGGAAGATTTTTTTTTAATGCAAAAGATATTTCAAGGACAGTTCAGCATCCTGATGGCATGTGGGTAAAAACTATCCCTGTATCTGCTGGTACGGGACCTTATACTCTTGTATCGCCTTCCAGAAGGCAGGAGGGAGAAAAGACTGTGGCAGGGATGACCAGGGTCAGAAATGATCCACTTGGCCTTTCTCCTGCAGCGCTGGCAGTAAAGGTCCTAAATGGATGGTAATGCAGTCCTTGTCCTCTCCACAGCTGTGCCCCGATGTGAATGGGTGCATGTTCTCCCTGCAGCCGACTGTGGTCCACTATCAACTCCTTGGGTTTTGCTACATTGAGCAGCAGGCTGTTATCCTGACACCAGGATGTCATTGCTCTGTAGCCAGACTCATCACCATTCTTGATGCAGCCGATAATGGTGGTGTCATCAGCAAACTTAATGATGGTGTTGGAGCTGTTAGTGGTTGCACAATCATAGGTGAACAGGGAGTACAACGGTGGGCTTAACACACAACCCTGTGGGGCACCAGTGCTGAGTGTTGGACTGGTTGAGATGATATTACCTAGCCATACTGCCTGTGGCCTGTCTGTCAGGAAGTTCAATATCCAGCTGCACATGGAGGGACTGATGTTCAGGTCCTGTAGTCTTATGATGAGCCTGGCTGGTACTATGGTGTTGAAGGCGGAGCTGAAGTCGATGAAGAGCATCCGCACGTACGTGTTGTTCTGATCCAGGTGAGAGAGAGCAGAGCTACAGCATCATCTGTAGACCTGTTCGGCCTATATGCAAACTGGAGTGGTGTGTGTGTGTGTGTATAATTATGGTTGTTTTATATTAGTGGAAATTCATTTATTCATGTATTTATTTACGAACCTTTGCTTTAGCCCTATTTTAAGTTCTCCAAAAGCACTATGCAATGTTTTTAACAGACACTAAAACTATAAATGACGTGGCCCTCAAGAAAAATGTAGGAAACGTGTATGATCATATTTACGACTGGCTCGCTGTTACTAGATTTTCAGGATCATTCTGCTTCATGCTTTTTCTTCAAGTTCAGTTTCAAGACAAATAACCTCTAGGCTTCTTTCTTAATAGACCTAGTCCATTGGTGGGGAGGGTCAGTGAAGTCGTTTTCTCGGCTGGTGCAGTTTTCCACTGGCATATGTACTCTAATATTGTGCGACTGCTAAATGTCAGAAGCACAATTGAGGGAGCAGGGAATTACCAAAACTCCTCGAAAAAACAATATTTGTCAAAAGTGAACTTAAAACAGTTCGTTTAAGACGAGAAATTGAAACAGAAGTAGTTTTTAGAGGCAGGCCTAAGCTCCTTTAGCTACCGCTGTACAGATGTGAGAATGTGTTTATGGATTTGTGTTAGTGTTGCCTGCAACTGTGATGCTCTCTTGAGACCTTTCGTCATTCTACACATCCCAAATGTTGCTAGTAGAAACATATCCTGGTATGGCCCTTGTGTCCAATGATTTAATGGGAATGAGGAAACTATAGTTTATTTAAAATAATAATAAATAATAATAATTCTCATATATATCTCATGAAATCTCATGACTAGACATTAGACAGTTGACATTCTATCTCTCTGGACAACCATGGTTTTGGGGTTAGTTATATTACTTCACAATACTGTGGTGCATTTTTAGAAGGCCTTCATTAATTATTGAAAAAAAAATATATATAATATATTTAGGTACTTTACCAAGTCTAAACAGTATGATATATTTTGGCCAGGGTGTATAACCTGAAATCTATCATATCTATTTTGTCACCTAACCTGTTGCACTGTAGCAAGATGATTGGCCTGTAAGTCAAGCAAGCTCCCACAGCAACCCCTTTACTTAGCAAAGTAGTTGTAGTTTCAAAAGATAAAAAAGATCATTTAGATTTGGACTTACATTGTCCAAATCTAAATCTGGTTACATTATCAACTGTAGTTCATCCCACCCCTTGCGGTACTAGTTATCATACACCTAAATTATGAAATCAAACACAATCAGTTGATTGAACCTTTCTCCATTAGGCAAAGGCTTGAAAACATTACAAAAAATACAGTCTGCCCTATTCAAGCATATGGACTAGGATAATAATAAGCAAAAGTTGATAAGAGGAGTCAGATCTTTGGACGTTCATTTGGGTATCAAACCCAGTCATTAATCATTACTTTACTTGATGTCTATTTTATTATAATTTCTTCAAAGAAATTGCTGACAAGTAAACATACTTCTTTGATCCAACTATCTAATTAGGCATATATGAGCTTAGCTGAACCCAAGTACTTGTTTTGCCCAAAAATGAAAGTAATGTTGCTGTGGTCAACACAAAGTACGAAATATTGTATGACATTTTTACTTTTACAAACATGCAAAGCAACCACATGCTGTGCTGTAAATAGCTCACTCAAAATTCACCCTCAAACAGTCACTCCTGTGAAACTGGCTAACCATGACTGTTTTAAATGTTTGAGCTTGGTAGTTACACTTCGTAAGTGCCTTTATTCCTTTAACCAACTGCAACAGTTTCCAGAGAAATGACTATGACCAGAACTCAATGATCTATGAAACAGGTCTTTAGAGTGCATATTTTCCTAAATTTGATTTGGCTTTAGTTACTGAGGATAAACGACCCTATAGCCTACTGCATTACACTCAACCCATGCAGCCTAGAAGCTTTTGAGAGAGGGAATGACAAATAAAGCAACATACTAATTCCATTGAGGATTTACCTCCACTTTGGATCCTCATCACTCATCCTACCTCTGCTGTTTATTTTCATGCAGTACATATTTTCATGATAGATTTTTCATGTTATTCACCCACAAGAATAAATTAAATATCAAACAAATGTGTTCCAACTCAATTAATCTAAATGCCAACAAGATAAACATCAGCAACAAAGACACTAAAAAAACGCTCACATTCAAAACAATACAAACTCTGTTTAAATAGATAGCATTTTCATAAATAGCTTTCCATGTTCAGGTATTTCAAACTATTTAGTAATGCATTTCTGTACTTTACAAACTTGAATGTGTCCAAACTTTACTTCTGCTAAGTTCTAAGAATCCTTGTATAAGCTATCTATGTATCATTGTGGCACAGCACTAATACTCTCCTCTAGCTACCATTTTGGATTTGAGTGGCAATAGAGCATAGCATGTACTTGAATGTTCGTCCTTTTTCCCGACACAAGATCCAGCTTCATTTGATCAGGTTGCTCTCAGTGTAAGGTGGGTTTTAAGTCCAGAGGCCACTAGGAACATACTGACATGGGCAAGAGCAGCACACCTGGAAGTGTGAAAGTTCAATGCGTGTGTAAATTGACCACATAGAGGTTAACAAGGGGTTAAGCTATTCCTTGCCTCCGTACTTTCAATTTCTGTCTGTCTGTCTGTCTGTCTGTCTCTATTTATGTCTCTACATATATACAGTATATAAACATGCAAACACTCAAAAAGAATTGTTGAGTTTTAATTGAATGTTCTCCATTTAAACACACCCCAGCTGGTCCATTATTTGGGTCATTTGTTGTCTTTGACAAACCTCAATCTACCCAGGTAGTCCCAGACAGTAAACCACCATTCATGTGTTCTAAGGGCATCCACACTTGACTGGCCACAGATTGATGTCTTGTACGAGGCAAGAAATAGGTGTGCAGTTGAGGAGGTGGAAGTATGTGTGTGGGAGTACTCACAGTCCATCAGGCTTTGGCCTGAAGGGAATAGAAGTCCTCATGCATAATTTTCCATATCGGACTGGAGCTGTGTTAATCCATCAACGGTGACAGCTATGCAGAAAGCGATAGCCCAAGTATCACAGCCAACGCTTCTGGAATGTAAAGAAATTAGCTGATGAGGACCATTTTTAAAAGGCCACCGTTCACAAGGAACATTTATCTGTCTTGTGTATTAGTCACCACACGGGGTGATAATCAAGTCCAACAAGTTCAGGTAGGAAAAGATGAAAAGTAGTGCTGTTTTCCTTTGAAAATGCATGCTCAGTACAAAGTTAGGTCTCTGCATATGGGACCCCTACTGTTTGTACACTGGCCATCTGTGAAAGGGGTGAGACCCCATTGGTAGGGGAATGAGACGTGGGGGTATGCTTGTGTCCATAACTACACACAAACACACACATACATCCTGCACATACACACACTATCTTTATGTACAACCCCAATCCCCAAAAGTTGGGACGCTGTGTGAAATGTAAATAAAACCTGAATGCAATGATTTGCAAATCTCATAAACTCATATGTCATTCACAATATATCATTGAAAACATATCAAATGTTTAAACTTAGAAAATGTACCATTTTAAGGGGAAAAAAATATTTTGGAATTTGGGCAATAAAAGGCTGGAAAAAGTATGTGTTAGAAAAATAAACAGCTGGAGGAACATTTTGCAACTAACTAGGTTAATTGCAAACAGGTCGGTAACATGATTTGGAATAAAAAGAGTATTTTAGAGAGGCAGAGTCTCTCAGAAGTAAAGATGGGCAGAGGTTCACCAATCTGTGAAAACCTGCATCTACATATTGTGGAGCCATTTCAGAATAATGTTCCTCAGCGTTAAATTGCAAAGACTTTGAATATCTTATCAGCTACAGTACATAATATAATACAATGATTCTGATAATCTGTAGAAATCTGTGTGTGTAAAGAACAAGGGGGGAAATAAATACTGCATGCCTGTGATCGTCAGGAACTCAGGCAGCACTGCATAAAAAAACAGGCATGATTCTTCAAAGGAAATCATTGCATGGGCTCAGAAACACCTCCAGAACGTATTGTCTGTGAACACAGTTTGCTGTGCCATCCACAAATGCAGGTTAAAGCTCTATCATGCAAAGACTAAATGTGAACATAATCCCAAAACACTGCCATATTCTTTGGGCTATAGCTAATTAAAAATGTACTGAGGCAAAGTGGGAAAACTGTTCTGTGATCAGACAAATTGAAATTAGAAATTATTTTTGTAACCATAGATTCTGCGTCCTCCGGACTAAAGAGGAGAGGGACCATCCGGCTTGTTATCAGTGCTCACTTCAAAAGCCAGCATTTTAGATGGTATGAGGGTGCATTACTGCCTAGAATGGTCATTTTGCACATCTGGAAAGGCACCATCAATGCTGAAAGGTATATACAGGTTTTAGAGCAACATTTGCTTCCATCCAGACAATGTATTTTTCAGGGAAGGCTTTGCATATTTCAGCAAGACAAACCACATACTGCATTTGTTACTGGCTTCGTAGTAGAAGAGTCCAGGTACTGAACTGGCCTGCCTGCAGTCCAGACCTTTCACCAGTTAAAAACATTTGGTGGATCATGAAACGAAAAATATGACAAAGAAGACCCAGGACTGTTGAGCAGCAAGAATCCTGTATCAGACACAAAGGGGACAACATTCCTCTCCCACAACTCCAGCAACTGGTCTCCTCAGTTCCCAGACAGATACAGACTGTTGTTAAAAGAAGAGTGGCTGCTAAACAGTGGTGAACATTACATTTTTGAGTCGTGTTGCTGCCATCAAATTCAAAATTACCTTATTTTTTCCTTAAAATGGTACATTTCATCAGTTTAAACATTTGATATGTTTTCTATGTTCTGTTGTGAATAACACAGTTTATGAGATTTGCAAATCATTGTTTTGTGTTTTTTATTTTATTTTACACAACGTCCCAACTTTTTGGGATTTGGGGTTGTAAACTAACAGTTCCTGTATGTATGTCTGGGTTACTCAATGAAATAATTAAGGTAAGCTTTTGACCAGTGATAGAGCCTTATGGTGTTTGATTTGACTAGTTATAGTATTTAGAAGTTATATATGGATATTGTATATATCAGTAGAACTAGACAGACTATATGCTTGTATGTAGGCCTATTCATAAACATAAACTTGGTGGGTTTTACTTTAATGATATTTAAGTTGTATTGTCAAAAGTATTCAAATTATTTCAGTTTAATACCTCACAGCATTTTTATTTAAACACAGACCTATAAGCGAAAATTAAAAAATGAAATACAATTACAAAGTTGCTGAGTGGATAATGCAACTGAATTGTTAAACATAATTGTATATGTTACATTAATCATTAATGTGTTCATTAATATAATTTGTTTTAAATGTCTGTGTGTGTATTGAAGAGGTTTATCTCATAACGCATTTGTACATGCAAGTTCGTAGGCCTACGATCATTCAGCAAAAAATAATTGAAGATCTTACTGCTGCTGTATGTTTACTTAATTTGAAATAAATGGTATTAGTATTCTCTTAAATATTTTCATGTATATGAATATTTGGGACATGATCACAGTATTTTCCAACTATGGTTTCTGTTTTTATTTTTGCATGTGGGATAAAAAACTGAACCATGAAAACGAATTATGCATGTGTGATAATGAATGACTACGGATTTCATTCATCATTTCTTAAATTTAAATCATTCTAACAGACCAAGGCTAGTTATACTTAACAGTTTAAAAAGAAAATTGGCTTATGAAAAAGCTGACATTTGAAGTTGCCGAAAGTCCTTACTTCAAGGCTTTTCTTTCACTGATGTATTTTTTGTGTGCCACGACCGTACACTTATCATCAAACAGACACTCAACACAACATTAAACAGTCAGACTCCGTCTATACTGATGCTTCTTGAAATCGCGCTACCTTCGTACACTCAAGCGGTGGACACTCCGTGACGTAACAGTTTGAAATTTTGCCCTCTATTCCGCGCACCGCCTACCTTTCAGTCTGCCTTTGGTTCAGCGAAAGGAATGAACGGATAGGATGTTGTAGGATGTCGATAGCACTGTCTTCGGGGTTTAGGCTGCGTAACACTAACAAAGCGAATTTAAGGATGAAAGCATGAAGAATAGGTAACGGTAGTGTATTGTAGGCTATATCCCTACTTCAAGTGAAATGCATGGTGCTGGCTGTAGAACAACAAACGTTGAAATGAAGAACTCTTCATATATCCATGAAACTGAAGTGGACTTTGCATTGGAAGGATACAGGCCTATTCAGAAATATCATCTTAACTGCAATGCGTCATTGTGGACATGTTTCTGGTTATGAATGATTATGAACATGAAAGAAGAGTGAGAAATAGCCTAACACACCAAAAGCAGATACTTCAAATTGGCAAGGTAAATACCCTCTCTACATCATCGACATCTGTATGCAGCATGTGCTTGCGGACTTCTTAGGGATTACATTACATCAAATGTTTCCTGAAGGAACAGAAACTTTGGGATGCATTTTTTAAAACGCTGTGTAACATAACGTCCCACATAGTCTGAATTGTTCCACTTGCTAGAGTTAAATTCATAATATAGGCAAAACGTTTTCACACTAATTATACTGTACAAATGAATGTATAGGGATGAATTGAGTCAGCCCTTTGTAATGCTTTATGAACCAGGCAAGTGTTTGAAATTAACAACGGTCTTTCCTGTCGAAATGGGGCGTTCATCAGTGGGATGTTTGACAGAGTCGACGTATTCCGGAGTCTGTGCCCTAAACAGTGAGCAACCTGTTCCTTACTTAGAGCGTCAAAGAAGCTGTGCGTTTTCAACGAATAAATAAGTAATTTAAGAACAACCTGTAGGCCTATCCATGTAATCATCTAATTAATTGTGTTAATTCAAAACAGCACTGACTGACTTTTATTGTTTTACGTTATAAACGTTTTAATAATATTTAGGCTACATGGCACAGTTCCCTTCAGTCATCTCAATTTAATGCAATATTGTTACGTTAAATATCCTCATATCTGGAATTTACTGAGGACATATTTTCCCTTTTGATTTATTCAGAACACCTGCGTGATTCAATGGGAACTCCATGGGCATTTTGATTGAAGAAAACAACGAAAGGCAACATTTGCAAGGGGAGAAGGAAGGTAAACTGTTATGCAAGAGGATTTACATTTCTTCAGTCAGAGATGAAGGAAAAGTCTAAGAATGCTGCGAAGACTAGACGAGAGAAAGAAAATGGAGAATTTTATGAACTGGCGAAATTATTGCCTCTGCCCTCTGCCATCACCTCACAACTGGATAAGGCTTCAATCATTCGGCTTACCACCAGTTACCTGAAGATGAGAGCAGTGTTTCCAGATGGTGAGTCTTAAAACATCTTAGCCGCGTTATTTGTTTTTTGGGTTTGAAAAGTCGGACCTACGAATCGGGAAAAGTGTTCAATGACGCCTGCATATTTGGATTAGTGGCTATTTTTAGTTTACCCTATTTTAAGTTCGCTATCAGTACGAAAAGTGATGATGTGGCACAAGTCCTAATGCAGTTCTAGTGTACTTTTCGTTTACCTATATTCGTGGAGAAGGCAACTTTAGGTGTGTGTTTGTTTTAGGCATGTGTAATCATTAATTTAGCCAAGAACTTTTCTGGTTGTTTATATTTGACATGAGTGATGTTTTCGAACTTGTTTTACACAAGTGCCTTTAGATTATAAATTAAGATAAATTGTCCAATTATGTCCAATAAAACCAACACTTCGACTCGCTGAACCTCATGAAAACAGTCTTTTCCTTCCCTGCATTGGCCTGTCATCACTCACAGTCACATGAACCTTGCGCACGGACTTGCAGGGACCGGTTATGGTAGACCAAGCATTATTGGCCCATTTAAGTAGTTGTAGACCTTCCTTGGAAAAATATAAAATAATTTGACATCATTTACAATGTCAACCTGCACCAAATCATATATGTCATCAAAAACGTGTATATATAAACGCAAGGGATTGCTTTAAATCATGCCGATATTGTAGGCCTATTCATCAATTGCCATAGGACACACTTTAAGAAACCTAACTCAGGCTGAATATCATTAGCTATGCTATTTAACAAATACTTAGGTCCAAAATACAATTCGAATTCATTATTCAGGCTCCATTAGAACTCCATTTAAATCACCAAATAAACCGTCTTGGTTGAAACAGCCACGCCTTTCAATATTTCCTATACAAATAATTGTAAAATATCCTAAAGTTTAGTTGACAAATGATCATAACTCGAATAAAATCCTTCGGACTCCCTGCGGCATGACGCTTTGAATATATCTTAAATTCAAGAGTGTAGTAGCCTAACATTATGAAAGTAGGCTTTTAAACGTTTACACTGCTGTTTTGTTGAAGGCATTTGAACAAATCACTTGAAGGTGTAGCCCATCTCAGACTTGTAGCCTTGAAAGTTTGTCTCTCTTTTTTTTGCTGGCCTGTGGCCCCTAGGCCATGAATCCTTAATTTCATATTTGTCTACAATCAGCAACTGTAGGCCCTAACAATAATTTCAACTCAAACGTAATGCTATCCCGCTAAATGTGAAATATTGAAGCAAACTGGGAGATTATTTAGTATAAATTACGATTATAAATTAATTAATTGTAAACTGCGGTGTCATGACGCGAAGTTGATTCAAATTGGAATCCATCAAGTCCTACAGCAATCGGACTATTTTGTGAAATACGCCAACACTGTACATTAAGTAGGCACATCGTTTTTATAGCCCTGAAGTATGAGAACTTATAACAACTCTTGCATGCTTTTGATAAGCGCAAAGATTGAGACTTTTCAGACTGGAAATAGAAAAATACGTGAACGTATTTTATTGTGTGAACTAGCGTACCATAAGTCGACTGAACTCATGCACTGTATAGGCTATATATATATATATATAAATAAAATAAATAATCAATTATTCCAATTGACTTTTTGACTCTTTCTCGAAACTGACAGCATGCCTTGTTGATATTTGATATTTGGTTAACAGTTACCAAGTTAAAATGCCTTTTAAGTAAAATGTTAAACTTATTGTAAAATGGTAGCCTAATACAAAAACGACAAGATAATGTACAAACAAAATAAAAAGCTTTCATTGCTTCTACAATGTGGATTTCCTTAAAAAAATACCCCACAGCTTGACACACAGTGGGTTAGCCTACATCTCTAGACAAAGGCTGCAGATTTTTATAAACTTGACTTTTTATGATTTGCTCTCTTTTACTACATATGATTACTTAAGTGTTAAATATTTCACAGTTAGAGGACCTTTTCTATTTCCATTAATATGTTTGATTCAAAACTCTTTTTTCAGATGTTATGTATAGTTAGTGATCTACTTTATTTAACTAGATCTTCAATTATCAAAGTGAAATCTCAAGGGACACATCTTGAGTGAATCTCCCCTTAAATATTATATCTGTCTGTTTAACACTAAAATAAAATTGTATAGAACAGTATATTTGTGAGCTGTAATCATATTCATTTATGGGGAATCAATGAGTGTTTAAATTTAACAGCAGTGGCTGTAAAATCATGTCAGAAGGAGTGGGGACACAATTTTAGAAAAATGTATGTCAATGTTGTTTAATCAATGTTGTTTTTACTTGTATTACATTTTAAGGTAACAAAGGTATTTTGACCGATAAACCAGATTGTCGTGTGTGTGTGTGCTGCTTCACAGGTCTCGGGGAGGCTTGGGGTCAACCATCAAGACTCAGCCCTCTAGATAGCATGGCTAAAGAGCTGGGATCCCATCTGTTACAGGTGAGACAATGGCAAATCAAATCACACCCCAAAATATTGACAACCCTTTGTTCATGTTTTCCCAAATTAGCAATACAATTTGGACCGCTGTGTAATTGTGTGTTGAAACAAAATTGACACCCCAAATTAAACTCCGCTTTTGTTCAATTTATGTATAAATTAATTGTGTACTTCACAAACTCAGGCTTTAAGGCAAGGAATGCATAATACATGCAGTCATTTTACATACTCGTCACAAACTGGAACTTTTCCTTGGTAGAAAACATTTAAAAATGACAGATTTATCTGTAATATTACAACTCATGGGGGTCAGATGGCTGAGCGGTTAGGGAATTGGGTTATTAAATAAGGTTGCTGGTTCGATTCCTGACCGAGAAAATTATGTTGTGTCCTTGGGCAAGGCATTTCACCCTAATTGCCTCAGGGGGGAATGACCCTGTACTTACTGTAAGTCGCTCTGGATAAGAGCATCTGCTAAATGACAAAATGTAAATGTAAACTCATGCACATAGTTTTATTGGACAGAATATAATTAACAAAAATACATATTAACAAGTTAAAACATTAAAGGGTTTATGCAATGAAAATCATGTGTAGGCTTTGCGCAAACATTAGTAATGGATTTCTTATTGGATATAAGTTAAAATAAATATGCTTTTCATAAAGACTCAACATTTGACTAGACAGAGAAATGATGCATTCTCACTTTTTCTGGGCATCACAAAGCAAATTTCATTTATGAAAAAGACAGTTTTTCCCCCATTATCTAACAAGTGTCACATCTCTCTTCGCCAGACTCTAGACGGCTTTGTATTTGTTGTTGCCTCTGATGGGAAAATCATGTATATCTCTGAGACCGCGTCGGTCCACCTTGGCCTGTCCCAGGTAAGAACATCCTTCATCCACAACCATCCATCCTGGTTTCTTTCGACTGTTTGTGCATAAGATGTCAACTGCATGTCTCCCTGCCTCCCTCCTCCGATGCAACCAAGGTCACTTAAGGGACACTTGCCTTCGAATATGCCTGTTCAAACATTTATTTGGCAATCAGTAAAAACAATCTAAAAAGAGGCTGCCGATTGCTAAGTAAAGGTTGACTAAGTTCAGCTCACACAGATAAGTGAGAGGGCATGGGGTGGTCACCAAGCATTATCTCTCTGTCTATTCAAGGTGTTGTTGAAGGTCTTTGTGTCAGAGCACTTCATTTCATAATTTGAGACTTGCAAAAGGATCAAGATATTGCTGATGTGAATGTAGAGTTGGTGCAGGACAGTGAAAACGGTAGCTTAACTCGTGCTAATATTGAAGGTAAGATTAACTTGACAGGTTGCCCTCACTGGGTAGTATGATAAAACTGAGCACTGATAGTTATTACAGAAAGTCTAGCTGAAGTTTGGAGTGTCAGTACCTTCACTCTATCTGTACAGTGTGTGTGTGTGTGTGTGTACTGTCAGTGTGTAAGAACATACACTGGTTCCGCCGCCTATGAGGGTATGTGAGTGTGTATGTGTCCACATCCTTACAGACTCTTTCCCTCACCACAGCTAGACCAGTGAACAGTGTGAACAATTCGAATCCTTGCAGGCCTCTGCATATTGGGCCCAGACAGCCTAGGACGCGTCTCTGCGTGGCCGCCACTGATCTGAGTGGCTGGATGAAGTGCGATCGTGGCTCTGGAGGGGTGTTCACTGCCTGCTGAATTCTCTTCATCAGTTGTGTTGTTAGACCTCCCCCCTTCTGCAAACTCCCCCTCTCCAAGCATGCCTCTCCCCTCCTCTCCGTGGCTAGGGAGAGGTGCTCGGCCTGTCTGGCCCTCTTGCTGCACGTGCACTCACACAGAATCATCTCATTATTCCCATGCAGAGCCTGAGAATGTCAAGCCGCATGGAGCCGGCTGCCTCGCTCCAAAATAGGCAGGCGTTGTAGCTGCAATTTGACCCTCTGGGATGCATAGTTGGATAAATCCTGTCCATTGATAAACAAGATAAACTGATCTTGTGAGTTAAATGAGTAGATATTACAAATCCTGTGTATCAGCCAGGATTTCAGCAGTAAAGGATTGTGGGAGGTCCATTCAATGACATCGCTGGTCTGGCAGTCCTAAATCTAAAAGTCTAAAAGTGTGTGAACTTATGTCTGGAGAATCCAAATCCTTTTGTCCTTTCACTAGTATGTGTGGTATCACCAAAGATAGTGGTATATTTGTGAGCTGTAATCACATTCATTCATGGGAACTCAATGAGTGTTTACATTTAATGGCAGTGGCTGTCAGAAGGAATGGGGACACCATTTTTGAAAAATGTACGAGGCTGTCAATGTTTTGTCAACTTGTATTTTCTTTCATGCTGGGGTGAGTGGTTTAGAAACACACTCTTTGTCACGGCCAGTGCTTACATTTTAAGGTAACAAAAGTATTTTGACAGATAAACCAGATTAAACCTCCTTTTGTCCTGTCATTAGACCCTACTCTCTCTGGTTTTATATGTAGAACATACCAGTTCTCAAAGTCATCAAAGTCGCTCATGCAAGGTTGAAGGCTGGTGTAGTAAAAAGCACAGTGAAGTGGATGGCCAGTAGAAATGCTGATGCGTTTAAAAGCTCACCTGACACACTGCCGGCTGCTCTGCTCTCCCCTCAGGAAGTGTATGGTGGGGGTGGTGGGGGTGGGGGTGGGGGTGGGGGTGGTGTGAGCAGGCTGAGTAACAGCAATCAGTCTGTCCATGAACAACTTCACCAGCCACCACTTGGGGTGCCTGGCTCCCTCATGCTCCCCAGTTGCAAACTGCCGATCACTGCTTCCGTTGTGTTAAACACCTGTGTGCGCCAAGGTTTATTCAAATGCTCCCTGTCTGCTTTTGTTGACATCTAAATGTGTGTTTGAATGCCGTGTTGTACTGCATGTGTGAACGTTAGAGAGAAAGAAAGAGGGCTAAGGTCGCCGTCATTCTAACATTAACTTTGAGACAGTTGCAACATTGAAGTCAGTGAGCGTCACCCATTACCACACGGCCCGTTCATTCAACACCAACATTTTGATTCCCTCCAAATGAAAACTAAAACTAGATGAAACTAAAATAAAAAAGTTCACATAACCATACAAATACTGGCACAAAACTTAACAGAAACAAGACATTCTAAATTCCTACCAACTCAGTATTTTCAGCATATTTCACTCAGTTCACTTGCTACTCTTGAATATCAATGCTCTTTTCCCATTTTCTGTCTCGCAAGCCAACATTCTGCCCCTATACGCTTTCTGCAACTACAAAGCCTGGATTACTCCAGCCTAACTCCACACTGTGAAGAAACCAATTTGTCATTGAAGTGGCGAGCAGTGACCCACTCCCTGACTTAAGACGCCCCCCAAATTTGGGAGGTAAAATAGATCAAAGACGGGCATGGCTGTTGTCCTGCCTTCACATGGAAATGATCCGCTCTTGCCTAAATTAACCTCATTGCCTCTTCTGACATTGCTTCATCTGAAGGTGCCATGAATGAATGTGCAGATCGATGTCAGGGGCTCGTGATATATCCAGATACATGCACACACAAATGCACACATCCTACAAAAGACATTTGTCTGCAAGTATGTCATCTACTGAAATGAAACAGTGTCAAATGATCAAAAGACACCCTTTTGTGTGTGTGTGTGTGTGTGTGTGTTTGTGTGCCTGAGCTCAAGTCAGCCCAAATAATTTAATTAGCGTTGCTTATCCTTTTCTATTGGGGTTATTTTGAAACATGAAAGGATGTACCCTTACAGTACTGACATGATGATTTTATTTGTGTGTGTGCACGTTTCTCAGGTGGAGTTGACAGGAAACAGTATATTTGAGTACATTCACCCGTCAGACCATGATGAGATGACAGCAGTCCTCAGCGCCCACCAACCTGTCCCCCATCACTTTCTTCAAGGTATCCTAACACGGCACTCTCTCTTTATATTGCTTTCTCCCTTTTCTCTTTTCTTCTCAAAGCAGCTCCACTCCCAGACAGAGCTCTTCAGAACAGCCAGACAGTCAGTCTCTCTGCTCATAACAGTGGACTACAGACAGGTTCTTAAGCCCTGCTGGGTAACACCTTCTTATGTGAAATCTGCAGGCTAGTGGAGGTCTTCCTTCTAGGAGAGTTTATTAAACCCTGGGATCAACCTGATACACACAGGCACATACTAAGGCACTAACACACACTCAAACACACTCACACGTACACTCTCTCTTTCTCCCTCACACACACAGTTTATTTATTTTTGTGATGTCTGCAGGACATCCGCATAGACATACGTGTATGAAATGTAGCACATGGTCTTTGCATGTGTTTTTGTCTTTATGTATGGTTGTTTCTTTCAATCATGTGTTTGTCTGTGTTACAGAATACGAAATGGAGCGTTCCTTTTTCCTCAGGATGAAGTGTGTTCTGGCCAAGCGTAATGCAGGACTGACGTGTGGTGGATATAAGGTTTGTAGAATTGCAAAATTCAATACCTACTGTACATACACACGCATAAACACATGCACTGGATATACATTATTATTTTCATCAGTCTCTTCAAGAGCTACCTGCTTTCAGTCCCTACAGAATGGCATCTACTTGAAGAAGCTTGTTATTATATCCTACAACACATATTCAACCTCTCTTCTATTCTTCATAGTGTGCTCTCCATGCAACCCTCCACCCCTTCCTCACAACTATTATGACCCAGACGGCAGGATATTGTTTATGTTACAATAAGTTGAGGATAAATTCCACATGTAAACTCAGAGAGCTCTTCTAAACATCCAGGGCGCATGGCTCAGGCTGATTAGGTGACAGGAAGTGCAGAAGGTAAACTGGGCCTTCAGTATCAAGGCGTGGGGCTGTATGAAGGAAGTGGGGGGTCAAGTGGGAAAAGAGAGGGAAGAAGACATAGAGAAGGATCTGATCCCAGGTAGACACCCATTATCTTTGAATGCATTTATTGAGTCACTGGTAAAACACTAGCCAGAGGAACTGACCACTTTAGTTTTTAATCAATCAGAGATTTCAAAGTTCAACTGTATTGTCATGTGTATTATAAATACAGCAAAATACTTGCGCGCTTGCTCTCCCTGCCTTAACACAATGGACACACCACTACAACACTGCATACCTAGACTATGTTCAGTACCCAACATATTCATCTGTTTACATGGTATACACAATAAACAGTACACAAACAGCAACGTGAAATGCATATGCATGCATCAGCTGCTCATCACCCTGACTGCCTGTGGAGAGAAACACTGTTCTGGTCGGGCGCTGTGTGATTTGAAGCTTCATTAACATTTTCTTGGATGGGGTGAGTGAAAAGATAAACAACCAGCGATGGTTATGGAGTATTCTAATCCTTCCTCCCCTCCCCTCCTCCGCAGGTGATCCACTGTAGCGGCTACCTGAAGATCCGACAGTACTTGATGGATGTGGCGATGTACGACTCCTGCTACCAGATCGTGGGGCTGGTGGCGGTGGGCCACTCCCTTCCCCCCAGCGGTATCACAGAGATCAAGCTCCACAGCAACATGTTCATGTTCCGGGCCAGCCTGGACCTCAAACTCATCTTCCTCGATTCCAGGTAGGGGAACGGTTCCGGGGCCCAGACCTGACCTGGGTCCTACACCCACCTCTTAACACCCATATTATACTATTACTTTCATTAAATCTGAACTTTCTGTTTGACTCGTTGAACAGTATTTGACCTGAGTGTGTGTTTTGCAGGGTGGCTGAGCTGACAGGGTACGAACCCCAGGACTTGATAGAGAAGACTCTCTACCATCACGTCCACGGCTGTGACGTGTTTCATCTGCGCTACGCTCACCATCTACGTGAGTGTCTTCCTCCATGGAAACGTTCAACAACTGTCCTGTGATCATTCTGGTCACATAATAACAGAAACTCTTCTTGGAAAGGTTGCCAGGGTAAAAATTAAGCCCAATTTAGAGAAAAGAGGTTTTCTCTGTGAATAATTTATTTTGGCATGGTCTTGTGTAGTAGTAGGGTAACTGAGAAACAGTCTCACAGATTTGCAGTCTTTCTAGCTACTGGGTGTTTTTATCTGAATACTCTAGCTCATCTTTTCTGGAAAACAAAAGCAGATTTTCATGGATCATTTACTTTGCAGTGAGTCCTATTTGATTTGATCACCTTTCTGTGAGAAAAATTTCACAAAATGTTTTTTTAAAGAACCTATGTACCAATACAAATTCAGGTTTGTCATTTTGCTCACAAACTTGGTAACTGATGATGAGAAACATGTGTCAGGATAATCCTTCATTTGATAAAGTCTGGTCTGACATTGGCCACTGGCCAGACCTTTAATAAAATGGCCTAAATGGCCTTATTATTTCACATATTAGATATTACACATTTCCTCCGTACAGTGAATCAATTTGAGGATGTGCCAATCATTAGTTCAGAATTTAGTTTCCTTTATGTGTGTGTTATTAAGTATTCATGGAGCAAGATATTCATGAGTAACTTAGTCCTGAAATATCATTTCCATTCACAGCGTTGCACAATGTTGACTGTGTATGCACTTCGCTCTCTCTCTCCCTGCCCTTTTTCATGGCAAAGAGCAGAACCACATTTTTCTTCTCTTTTCATCTCTCATCCTTTTCTGCAGTGCTTGTGAAAGGGCAGGTCACCACTAAGTACTACCGTATGCTGTCCAAGCACGGAGGCTGGGTGTGGGTGCAGAGCTACGCCACCATCGTCCACAACAGCCGCTCGTCACGTCCGCACTGCATCGTGAGCGTCAACTACGTCCTGACGTGAGTCGGCACTTCTCACCTTTCACCGGTTTAAAGGTGGTTTGTCTCCGAACGACCTGTGAAAGTGGCGCGTGTATGCTTGAGCATGAACGTGTACATGCGGGGATACTAATCAGCACGTCTCTGTGCCGTGTCCACAGGGAGACAGAATACAAGGAGCTGCAGATGTCTCAGGAGCAGAGCAGAGCCACAAAGACGTCTCTCTCCTACAAGGCTGGCCTGGCCTCCTCTCAGGACTCCCGCAAACAGCTCAAGACCAAAGCAGTCAAGATCAAGACCAAAGTCAAGACGGTGCCCTACCCTCAGGTATTAGGCTTTACCCAGTTCTACACAGTACTATACATACATTCAAGGTTTGAGTCTCACCCATTCATCCTAAATCAATTTCTCCAGCCCAACAGCTCATACCACACAGACAAGCTGGACTGCTCCCCTCAAGGTGGAGGGTGGAAAGAAAGCCCTCCCTACTCCCTGACCCCCTGCCAGGAGCAGAGTCCTGCCCCTGAGTCTGGGGAGGTCCCCTGTGGAGCCCCGTATGGCCTGTCCTTACCCTACTCCTACGGACACCTGCACCACGAGCCCCAGAGGAGGACCCGACCCACCGCCTCGCCTTCACCCTCGCCCTCGACCTCGCCCGGCCAGGCTGCGCATCAGCTGCTCAGCTCGCTGCATGCCCGCGCGGGGAGCGAGGGCCACTGGAGCTGTGGCCAACCCAAGCCCAGTCACGGCCTCCGCCTGAGTCCGTCCTCTGTGTCCTGCACAGCCAGCGCAGTTTACCCAGGTAAACAGGGACTCTTGGAACCAAATTTGAAAAACATCTAAAAACTAGGGATGGAGTATGTGGGCAGGAGTTCCGGAGCCTGGAGCCTGAGAACACAAGAACAAACAGAAAACCGTCCTGGATCGGGCCGGGGACGTAACACAGTACTAAGTATTGTATTGAGAGTAATTAAATCAAACTTTAAGTGAAAATAAGCAACTTATTTTGTATGCTATAAAGAATATCCTGAAATGTAAATAGCAACAACTTCATTACAGTTGCAAAAACACCCAAAATACACTTATCCCACTGCACCTCAGGTCAAATATATCATTTTAGAACAAGCTAAATGGATTGAATGTAGAAGACTGATGTCTGCTGCATCACTCATGTTCCTGCTCCCCTGATGTCACTGTCAATGTAGCCTTTTAGCCCCGATTCTGGCATTTAAGCATCAATTCTAGCCATGCCTTTAGGCTTGAACCTCAACTAAGCGTTTAAACATTTGAGCATAACTTTAAACATTTGAGCATGACTGCTAAACCTTGTGTTCTGGAATATACATCTCAACCTTGAGTTCTTGCATAAGCTTGTTTGTAAAAAAAATGTTAGCTTCAATCTCAAACTGAATTTGAAACAAAACCTTCTAGTGAAGGTTTTTAGCATGGCTCTCAATGTAATGTGTCCTTACTCCACAGTGGGCGCCCCGTCAGCAACGTCGATGGTGATGTCTAGCAGGAGGTACCCTGGCGAGACACACCAGGACAGCTTCTCCATCTGCCCCACATCACGTCCTAGCAGCAGGTTTAAAGAAGAGCCTTACGAACACCACACACTCTGCCAGAGCAAGGCTTCCACCGAGGCCCATCCCCTGGCGCAGCCCCAGCCACAGGTCATTAAAGAGGACACCAAGCTACCGTTCAGCCGAGACCCCCTCCACAAAGCCTCCAGAGGTGGTGGTTGTTCCATGGGGGAGAAGCCGCTGTCTTGCCCCCTGCTGAGTGGCTCTGCGGTGGGGAAGGGAAGCTGCGAGCATCCCCGGTCTCTCCACGGCTTGGGACAGCCCTTTCCTATGCAGGTGGTGCTGGAGCAGAGGAGGAGACTGTGTATGATGGAGGCACCCTATGCCAATACTGCCGGTGGACTCCCAGATCATTTGGACTGCAACGGGGAGAGGGGGACCCCCAAGCTCCAGGAGCCTGAGGTGGGGGAGGAGGACAGACGGATGTGGATGGGGGTTGGGATGGGTGTGGGCGTTGGAGTTGGCCTTCCAGCCCAGGCGCCTTACGTGTCGTTGAACCTTCACCATGTCCTGGCCAAACACAGCCCCTTTCAGGCCCCGCCTTATACCGCTGCACTTAGCCACTTGACGGACAGCTACGGTTACCGCGCTGAAGAGATGGTCTCGTACGGCTACAAGGGCCAAAGCCCCGCCTCTAGCTCATCCCCTGAGACACACAGGGAGATCCCGCATTACATTGGCACATCCGTCATCATTACCAATGAGAGGTGACACGGCCCCTGGGTGAAAGGTCATGGAGTGCCCAACATTCATGCTCAGACCTACATCTGTGGGTCACTGTGACTGTCAGGTATAGGAAAGGTCACAATGACAGAACTTTATTAGGAGTATCAGTGACTACAATATCAGTGACTTTCTCAATGTGCTATTCTTGACATCTCCTGATCTCCAAATGGATCTGTATCGACAGGTGTTTTGTACACTGAATAACCAATGCCAGACTCCTATCAAGGATTACCAAGTAATTTCAGGTTTCTTGAATAATATGATATATTTTTGCATACAGTTTAGCTATTAGTGTATGTAATGCATTGTGACACTCTAGTTTAAAGCCATTTCTTTTGATAAAATGTCACGCACCTTTCCTCCATACAGGGTCAATTCTGACATGTAATACTGTACACACTTTAAATGAAAAATTACATTTTGAAGGGAATTATGCAATGATGTTGATGATAGATTTGTGTTACCGGATCCTACACAGATTTCGTGTTAGCATTCAACACTGTTTATAATGAACTTTGGATTTTTGTTGAAAATGAAGCTGTATTTCCATTGATACAAGTGCTTAAGACAATGCAAGAGATTTAGTCAAATGTTAGATTGAAGGTAGCATGATTCTACACTTATTCTCAAGCCTGTTCAAAGTGCAATCCCCAGTGCCATTTGCAATTGATAAATTAGTTCCAAGGCGCTTTATGCTTCTCTTCAAGTGAAATCCAAATATATTAAATTTAGATACGCCATTAACAAGCGACAAGTGCTTTTCTTCTTTGGATTAATTGAACTGGAAATTACTGATGCAAAATAGCTTGTACCTCCTTGTCTCAAAGCCATCATTATTTTATTCAATATTTCTTTACAATGGATAAGTTAAAAACGTTTATTTATTCTCATGCAAACATAGCAGCTTGCTTATTTATGTAAAAAAAACAGGGTCTATCTTGTGTAAAAGTGAAAATATCAACTGCAATGGAAAAATGTAATAAAGACATGGTAGTTCGCTTTCAATCTAAATAAATCTGTTTCCTGCAAGTCTGTCCATATTTATTTTCAGCAGCCCTCTTTTGAGTGTCTAGCCGATAGGTCTAGATAACCAACACGTGTACAGAGTCTTCTTCTCTGGGAGAGTCATTTTCAGCATTATTCAACAGTCATTTTCAACAAAAGTAGAGTAAGTATAGAACTACACTCTACTTACTTATACGTGTCAGTTGTAGAATATTTGCAATCATTTTATATGTTTTGCCACAGGCCAGCATGTGGACAAACTGTAGCATAATGTAATGAATTATGCGATGTCGCTGTGTTGACAAATTGCAAGCTATAAGAGTGTCTGACATGAGCTACTTGAATCCCATCATCTGGTCACAAGGGTCTAAATGTCTACAGAAATTGGATTTTGTGTGTGTGTCTGTTTGTGTGTGTGTCAATTTCATACAACTACTTTATCTCTGTGCTCCCTGAGAAACTTGCTAGCTCTGTGTGCTGTTAGTGACAAGGATATCAGTAGACAGACATTAGTAGACAGAGAGACCAGAAGACATAGAGAAAAGTAGACAGAAACACCAGTAGACTGAAACACCTGTAGACAGACAGACCAGTAGACTCCCAGTAAAAACCCTTTTCTAAACCCTGGCTCTATATATAACCATTTATTCTAAGAGTGTAGACAGGGACATCAGTAGACAGAGACACCAGTAGACCGAGACACCAGTTGAGGGACCAGTAGCTCAGTCCCCCTGATGACAGGCCAGGATCACAGCAGATTTCTCAACATTTAAATTCATCCAGATGATCAGTAGCTCAGTGATATACTGCAGACCAAAGAGATGAGAAAGCAGACCATTTGAAAAGTTCATATTTGATTCAAGGACATTTTTACCATAGAACACAAAAGCACATTTTTACATGACACTGGTGGCAACTGGTCATTTGCATGCTAAATGTAGCCTGAACATATTCAAAGTGGTAAAGTGATTTGTATCTTGAAAATGTTTACACAGTATGCAAATACAGAAAGCCACGTTCAATATGTATGCTTTTCATGGGCTCTGTCTCCACTCTTTGTCAAGGGTTTCTCACCACAAGAGGGAACACAAATAGCCAACTGCTCCTGGTGTAACTCATTGGACTTCCTCTTCCACATATTCAGTGAAAGTGCAGCCTAACCATAGATAACACGACAGCTCTATTGTTTTCATCTGACAAACGTTCGGCTTTTTCATGCCTCACATCTTTTTAAGGTAACCACGTGGATATAGGACTTTCATAAAGAGTAAACATTGATGGTGGGTATTCATATAAATCTATAATATATATATGATAACATATGCCCTTTAGGACCCAGATTCTCAGGTTTTCTTAAAGGTAAGAGATCATATTTGAAGGTGAGCCAAGGGGCTCTGGTGGGTCCCAGGGGAAGCTGGATTGAGTTGTGGTATTATGCAGCCAATATTAAAGAGAGGATAGATCTCTTATGACCTCCCGAGACCTGCCACTGAAATGATTTAATAGGATATTGAGAAGAAAACGTCTTATGGATCCAGGGCTAAGCTATTTGCTTAATGAACTTGGAAACTGCTGTAGGTTTGAGGATCCCTGGTTATTACAGTCACACACATGCACAGTAATTGAGTTATATGACAACAGAGGAAGTAGAAGGGACGTAATGCTCTTTGGATCCAGGACCAGAGACCAATAATACATTTCTTCCTGCTCCCAACCCTTTCACAGTACTCATTCAAACAGGAGCATCATAACAAAGCAACCACTGAACCACTCTGTAAGAGTACAGCTTACTTGTGATTCCATATTGGAAGTCTCTAAAAAGAAGGAGCAAGCTTGTAATGAGGTGAGGGCTGTGTCCAGATTGGGAGACTTGCGTGCATACTTCCATATTTTCACTTCATCTAGCCAGGATGAGGCAAAGGGCTGAGGTGCTGAAGACAAATGAAGTGTCATTTAGGAGCTTGGGGAGAAGCCGAGCACAACCTTTTCCAAATCCCAGCGCTAACGCCCCCACAGCCCCCCCAGCCCCTGGCCACCTGCACCAGGAGCTCTCCCACACCTCATCACTCCCACAGAGAGGAGAGAATCCTCCTCCTCAACCAATAGCTCACTGTCGGTCCACTGTGCTAGTCAACAGTGTCGTTTGCTGCAGTGTGGCTGCTCATAGCTTTGGATACTGGATGGAGAGCAGAGAAGAGAGAGAATTTGGGTTCTTCTACTTAAATGGAATATTCTGTGCTGGTAAACAGAAAGCAAATACTGGGACAGTTTGTCAGGCCTGTTTGTTTCTGGTTTGGGTTTGCCTGTTTGGCTGCAGTACAAAATGTACAACAGTTAAACCATCAGATTCTTCATAGCCAGATCCAAAACTTTGTAAATCATAAATCCTTTGCTCTAGAACTGTGGGGTTATTCATGATGATCACACATTTAAACACTGTTGTATGTTTTATTAGATCTTATCGGAATGAAGAGTTAATAATATTTAAAAGATCACCAAACAGCTTTAATGTTATAAACTGTAATACTCATTTATCACATTTAAGGATATAGTTATGTAATATCAATTGTCTTATCAAATATACAAATAACTTTTCTCTTTTTTTTTACAAATATTGACCCTCTGTTAACATTGAGAATATAGTATTTAAACTACAAATAAGCCAAAAGACTCAGTACACCAAATCCACAGACTTGTTTAAAGAAAAAAAACTATTGTTTCCATTTTACCCAGGCCAAAAAGAAAAGTTAAGGCTTAACAAAATAATCTCAATGCATGAAATTCTATGGTAACCTTGGATAATTTACGGTACGAAAGTGCAAAAGTCTTGGCTTGTACCAGTCGTCAGTCATCACAGAGATATACAGCCTCCAAGCAGTCTCTCCAGGGTAATGTGCTTGCATTTATTCAATGCATTTGCATCAAAGTGCGACCTCGCGTGTCAATAGCCGTTGCAATGTTTTTACGCAAATTAGGTTTGGTACACTTCCAAGCAACAAGTTAAAGACATGTTATAACACGTTAATAGCCCTAATGTCAACACTTCTGACAAAAATACTGTATTAGCGAGCACTTAAGCGAGGGGGCATTCCAATGTTCTGTACAACTGAAGATACTTTGTATGACAGATTCTATTCTATCACAAAAGAAAACATGCAGCTCTGTCCATTTGGCATACAAACCTTAATTGAAATGGAAGCATTACGGTCTTGAATACATTTCAAATGTGAATAACTTTGCTTTAAATTCTTCAACATGGTTATATATGGTGTAATGTAGCTGTCAATTATAAATTAATATAAATGTACTCAAGTAATCCAACACTCATATATTGTCTAAATTTTAATCACAAAAACTGAAGAAAGAAAGGGTAGATTTCAACAAAAAATACTTTTGCAAGCAGATGAGTTAACTCTTAAATAAAAACAACTCAATGTTTCACTCTAGTCTCATCATAGTCGGCAGCATCTCACACTCCAGTCCAGTCCCATATCGTAGAGTCACTATAGCTGTCCTCTGCAACGCCAGTCTGAAATGCCCTGCAGCGTTCTCGGGGGAGGGCTTGGTCAGCAGGCAGATTAGCGTTGCTTGGTGACCACCAGGTTCCTCAGCATGTCAAAGGAGTTGCCATCGGGCTGCACAGAGACCACGCCCTGCACGCTGGAGCGCACCTGCAGGAAGCCGTTGTCGTCCAGCCCCACCACCTCAGCCTCTGGACCGTCCTCACTCCACAGGCGCACCTGGGTCCCACTGAGGGCAGGGAGAGGCCAGGTCAGGGTACACTACATTCTGGGTCTTTTTCTCAGGGTATGGCATATCAGTAGCTATAGATATCCACCATAATTGTTCCTCGCATTGACATCTGATGTGTTTTCAAAGTGTTCCCTAAATTCTTTTGAGCAGTGTATGATGAGTTGTGGGAACTTTTATTTGGTGATTGGCTCATAAGGTCAAACTTAGTGATTGGACAAAAAACATTGGTAGACAGTCTTATTGTTCCATGACAGATTGTTCCTGTTGTACCGCTTTAACTACTATGGGATCTAATCAACCTGGCATGCAAAAGGACTATTCTGGACTATTCTATCCCATATGACAGTAGCGGTATTCCAAGGGGGTACCTGTGTATCCATCTCTTGTAATATATAGGCAGCACGGCCTGGGGCCCTCCCTGCTGGAAGGCAGCGATGAGCCCCTCCAGGGAGGTCAGGGTGCAGCCTATGACCTGAGCAGGGCTGAGGGGCTGCAGGCTGCAGCCACGCTCCTGGTTGTGCCTTCTCACCAGGTCGTTGATGCAGATGGTGGGGTTGCTGTTGCTGACATTGATGCCACATCCTATGAAGTCCCAAAGTAGAAATATGACCAAGACTTTTTGCTTATCCAAATTGCGGAATGTCGTGTTGTAACAACTCTCTCATTGCAGCGACTCTTACCAATGAGAAGATGGAAAGTTGGTCCCATGACTGATGATGTCACCAGCACACCGCCTAGCTTCATTAGGTTACCGTAGTAGATATCGTTGGGCCACTTCACCCTCAAATCGATGTCCTGAAAAATAAAATACGCTACAGTACAGCAATACATGACACCATTTTGTACGCAAAAAAAATGCAAGATTAAAACAGATAGTAAGTCTTGGTTTCAAACATGTCTGTCAATTGAACCTGTATAACATATGGCATCCTTGTCGAAATGTCAAGTTTCTACGAGGTTGAAAAGGTTATACTGTAGATCTCTCAAGCTAAGCAGTTCTGACTGACTTTAAAGGACAAGTTCTGCCTCATCTTCTGCGCATCGTCTAAAACCACCACAGTGTCTTCTTTAATAGTATTATTTTACCCAGAACTCATGGCTCACCCATCACTCAAGGCTCCCCCAATATCTTTGACAGGCCTTACATAGAAAAAAACATTACATCTGCCAAAATCTTAAACTCTAGTCTACATTAGAATCCAGATATTAATGTTCAGTAGAGTTAGTCAACAACTGGGAAATGTGACAAATGACCTCAAAGACCCAGACACTGCTGTGCATTTCCAGTCACCAAACACTTGACCAAAAGCAACTAAAACACAGTGAAAACCAAATATGGCCATTACATGGTGAAAATAAGATGCTTTACTGGTAAACTGCTTTTCCAATTGACTTAATAGCTGTGAGGGGGTCCTCTAACAGAAGCCCTTTGATCACTGAGTTAGGCCTCATTGACTTCTACAGCCTCCAACAGGAACAGCAGTGTGCTCAATGGAACCAGAGGAAGAGAACTACCTGAAAGGTCTGATGAACTGGACCTGATCCTGGCTCAAACCTTTACTTTATATTTATATCACATACATGTGGACATCCATGTACTTATGTCAATAGATGACATTTGGTTTCTGCTATCTATGCCCACCGAAAATGCTAACCATCATGTGAAATAAAACTGAGCGAGACACCAAAGAGTCCGATTTCTTAGCATATACCATCTATGTTTTGGTGGCATTGTGCCCCTGGGTCTCCAGCTGTGCCGTAGAATGTGATCTGTGACTGGTTCTGGAGAGGCCGGTCTGACTGAACACACCTCATAACCAGGCAGGGTGCGAACGGCCTCCACCACGGCCAGCGAGGCCAGATGCTGTAGGAAGGGGATGCTCTGGCCCAGCCTGGAGCTCAGCGCCACCTGGACGTGCAGGGTGAACATGGCGCAGCCTGGCGGACTGAGCCACGCGTTCCCTCCTCGTCCTGAAACATTTCCACACGGACACAAAAGACATGAACGCGATATGGGGACAGCGAGACGACAGAAAAAGGAACTGAAGTCTGTGTTGGAAGGTTTCAAATAAGGAAATGCTTACCTCATGCTCAATGTTTTTTTAATTTATTATTATTATACAGGAGGGATGAATATAAATTTAGAAAAACGTTTGCGTGTGTGTGTGTGTACGCAGTGTGGTGGAAAATCACCGACCTCTGCCCTGGGTTTGGCGAGCAGCTACAGCGATTAACCCCATTTCCTCAGGCAAGTGGAGCGTCAACCTTCACAGCAGACAAGAAAGGAGGAGAGGGGAATAAAGTCGATAAGGTGAGCTTGTTGTAGGCTTGTCAAGATAGCCAACACTGGTATCTTCTCTTCTCAAAGCTTGTACTAAAAAGTCACCAGCAATGCGAAAATATAGGTAATTTGTATCAATAAGACTTGCCTTCCCAGTCATCCAATCATTAATTTTCCATAAGGTATGGAACTGAGCAGACCTACATTCTTCCTGGACTTGAGCTGAACCCATGACCTTTCACCACAGGGTTCACATCCCCCAGGTGCACCAGTCAAATAACCCCCCCTCTAAGGTAAACAAGTATCCACTTGACCCCTATGTCACTCACACACTCTCTCTCGTCCTTACTGTTGTCACTTTCTTCCCTCCCTCGAGTACACGCAGGTGCCAATCAAGGGATTCAACCCTAATTTATCAAAACAAATTTGGCCTAGCCAAATCACAGCTTTGGCAAGGCCTACCTAATATGCATGTGATTAGTCGCACAAAGACACAGACATTGATAACACAGTGAAACAGCCTTGTTTAATCAATGATTTTCCAAAGTTTCCTCCGTTCAGTAGAGCAGCTCCGCCGCAGGCATCAGGCAGTTAATGTTTACTCTCTGGTCTGCTCTGAGCCACTAGTGTTGGGCCGGATGGGCACCTGGTATTAATCAAACTTGGAGTTAAAGATAAACTACTCAGCCTGTTCAGGTGTTAACTATGCACCTTAGCTTTCACCCCCAACACCCACACACCATAATATCTCTCACACACACCCCATGCTCAACACCCCACACACACATTAGCACTCAAGTCCTCAATAGAGCTGGTGTTAATGTGTTCCAATCAGCATCTACAATCTTTACACATGTATGCACTGTGCAGTCTTTAGTACATTGGAGGAAAGCACAAACAGCTATGTAATGTGATGTAGCAGACACATCATCTTACCTACATTCCAGACACTAAAGATTACTAAACACCATGAGAGTCACACACAAACACAGTCTGCCACAACAGGGGTGTGTTTGATCTTTATATCAGACAGATATAAAGGACATGACACACTACCAATCAGCATCTTAATGGTGAAATCTCTGAAGAAAATAAATGAACCCGGTAGGGTTTAGCCAAGAAAGTCCTGGCTGGTTAACAAAGATTGTGAAGCTGGCAGCCTTAAAAGAGGGGCTCATTTAGATGCAAAGAGAAGGTGTCAGCGAATAAGATTAGATGGTGGTGGGTGTTAATCCTCTAAAACCCGTTGGCCAAACAGTGGTGTTTAAGAACCACAGTGTTTATCAAAGGGATAGCTGGGTCTCGGCCTCTGGAGATGGCTTCATCTAGGCCTGGACGTATGCTGTCTGCACCCTGCTGGGACTCACTTACATGGAAAACCAGAAGGTTGTTTCATCTATAAAGTTACAAGATTACCAGAGTTTTCTCAGCGTGCCCACTGGAGTTTGTGACTGGATATAGAACAATTAAACAATCATTGTAATATTACAAAATAAGTCCTCTTAGTTTATTACAACAACAAAAACTACATTAGGGAAGGATGTAGTTTAAATACATGAATTAACTGCAAGAACTTGGAAGCATATTTTTGCAAGCATTTCATAATATTATTGTTAATAGCAAATCCTGTGATTGATGCAAATTTGTCAGAGGCCGAGAATGGCTGAAGCCAAAAAGAGAAAATAATTTCTAAATATAGCCAAATGTCAAATAACAGTTGTAGAAATGTGGCCACTCAAATGATAGTAATTAAATGCGACTTGGTGAAAAGGCTCCACGGCCAAAAAACTGCCATCATGACCTCAACAAGGAAAAACCAATAAAAACAAACTGGGCGGTTGCCGTTTCAAAACCTTGAGGCTTGTAAGTCCTAGACGCAGGGAAAACACCTTTTACATAACTTTAATATTCATGGAATGGCAGCCATGCATAATGTACAAAAAAAAGAAAAAGGCTTGCAATATGGTTTTATGATAAATCTTTTGAAATATATTTGGACTGTGAACCAAGACCAGATGTTTAGTGTATTCATTGTGCTTATGCTTTTAGCTTTCTGGATCTATAGACCTGTCATGATATAGATCACACCACATCTCAAAATCTCTCATCTTGACAACACACACGTGCACACTAACACTCAGCACAAATGCGCACGCGCACACACAATCCAGGTGTTTGTGTGTGTGTGTGTGTGTGGGGGGGGCATCTGGCTGCTCCCCGTGTTACTGTGCTTCATGGTCGTGTGAGAGCTCAGTGTGTGCAGCGTTAGCTGGAGCATGACCTCCCCATGGCTGAGGCCTGTTAGGTGGCGGCCAGGCGCGGAGCTGGGTGCTGGGGGCCTAATTGGGCTCTGCCGCGATTCGGCAGGACCACCAGAGCACCCTGCTCTCCACTTCGTGACAACAGCGGCCCCCTCGCCAATCAAGAGCAGGGGGGGAGCGGTCAGGGGGCCCAGCTGGCTCTCTGGAGTCCTTCAGCCCCAGAAATGAGCTTTTAATAAGAACATCAGCGCCTAACTAGGCAAGGAAGACCGGTGCTGACCTCCTCCACAGGCCTGCCCAATGTACCTCCGTCACAGCTAAGTGGGGGCGCGGGCTACAGCTGGAGATGTGAGTGCGTGTGCGGGTGTATGAGCGCGGCCTTCAATTTGGGTGTGTATTTTTACAATGTTTACAGCTATAGAGAGAAAAAATTGGTTATGGTGGATTGTGAAATGAGTGGATGAGAAGGAAAAGATGCATCACCTGAAAGTAATGTGAGAATATTACTACAACTTCACTACCACAAAGCTCAAGAATGCTAGACACGGATGAAATCTTGCGTAACTGAAATCACATTTATAATGATGAGGACTCAAGAAAAAAACTAAATGTGCAAAAATAAAACAAACTGTACTCTAAATTAAGAGTAGTTTTTTCCCCTATGACAGAGAATGTGAGCAATTTCTGTTTCAGAGTGCTAGAGGACATAAGAGAGAGCATTTCCAGATCCCCCCTCCAGAGTTTCTCTGTCCACAGCGCTACTCTCTGCAGTAAGGACTCGCTCCACAATCACAGCAAAGCAGAGAAAAGATGCATTGTTCCAAAGCTGGGAACCAAAAAATGAGCCGTTTCTGATGTGAAGGGTGTTTTTACCCCCCCAAAATGTCTCTTTTTCATGGCATTGTCCTCTCTGAAATCAATCCCCTCTTTCTTAGTGTGCCTGGCTTAGCATGCAAAGCAGCGTCAAATTAATTTCTTCAACGCAAATATGAGATCAGTCGCAGATCAAACAAAACATCTCACTTCTAAACATGGTAATGCTCTTATACGCTCAATGAGAGATTGTCAATAAAGAGGTAGGTGGAGGGGTGGGAGAGAAGTTGTGCGTGTGTGTGCATGTGTGTGCGTGTGTGCATGTGTGTCTATGCCTTGCCTATGCTTGTGGGTGCACAACGAGTGTATATACACATGTGTATAAGTGTGTGTTTGTGTGTGTGTGTGTGTGTGTGTGTGTGAGAGAGAGGCGTAAGTGTTTGTGAGTGAATCGGATCTTCAATCCAGGCTAGCTCAGCCTGTGCAGGGCTGAAAAGCTGTGGGGGCTAATGCATTCCTCTAGAAAGCTAATCTCATTTTCAAAGCACATTCACAGAGGTCGCCGCTGGCTCAGAGAAAAGCCCAAACGCATTAGAAAAATTCTCAATAACGTCCACAAAGGAGAACAGAAAAGGCCCACAATTAGCAATTAGACAGCAACAATGGGGGGACTTTCACCTGCAAGTGAAACAAATAGACAAGTGAAAGTGCACTCTGCTCAACTCCCTCCCGGGTAGCGCACAGAAGTGTGGTTGAAGTGCGAGACGACAGCATGAAGAGTTCAGGCTCGTCCTTGTCCAAGCAGAGTACTCCTTCAGCTTCATTGAAATTGGTGTAAAATCTAAAAACAACGTCCAACTTAAGACATGAACTCATCAGTAAGTCTTCTAGATCGACGAGTAGAGTGGCTGGCTATCATTTAAGAATTAAGTCTCAATACGAGCACTGTGTGCTCTGAGAATTACTGACACTGCAATAAGGCTGCAACAAGCAGGCCTACAGTAAATATGGAAATATATCAAACGCTACATTAGAAATATGAAAGAAATTCCTGAATGACATAAGCAAGATGGATTGCACGCCTCCCCACAATCTATCTGTGAGGATGGCCGTGGTTCAGAGCTAGGGGCCTGCACTCGCTCCCCCACCCCGAGGCCAAGGCCTGGAGCAGAAACCAGCTGTTTCTCCAGGTTGGTCTCTTCAAATGAGCAGCAGTGGGCCTGATTGCGACCAGCGACCGCAGGCTAAGGGGACTCCCTCAACCTGCAGCAGCCACCGTGGGACAGTCAGAAAAACAAAACTCCTGTAATGTCTCTGTGCTTGGAACTCTGAGTAAAGCCCATCATTTGACCTGGAGAACTAGAGAGACAGGCCCGTGCATGAGACTCCTGTGACTGTACCATGGTGAGCTTGTTGTGTGGTGCTACAGTGGTTGTTCCTGATCGACTAACATGAAATTACAATATCCAGAGCTGCGTCCAAGGACAAATGGAAAAGGACAGAGTGACCCAACTGTAGAAGAGGGGGGAAAAGACTTTGAAAGCTACCACAACGGTGTTCGTAAGTGACCCCACTACCATAGCCACTATCAACATCTATTTCATCTTCACAAACCGTTCCAAGTCTCATTGTTCGTTGGATAATTACAACAAGACCCGAACAAAGGCAGACAAAGTTGCATGTGTGAAGGCTGAAAGACAGAGCCACAGCTCCCAGTAGAGGAGCAAGGGGCTTTCAAGTCAAGACATGTCTTTGTATGGGGTGGGTGGTAGAGATACCCCGTCCACCCACGGCTCAGGGGTCTTTGTTTGGGGGCAGCCGAGTCAGAGGGGTCACCCACCCAGGGCCTCAGGGTCAGAGGATAAATGGCCACCAGCCAAATCATCTGTGGGACAAGTGGGGAGGAGTGGTAACACACACCACTGTGTGTGTGTGTGTGTGTGTGTGTGTGTGTGTGTGTGTGTGTGTGTGTCTGTTTCTTCCAGACCTAGATTAGTAGCACATAGCCAGTGTTTTTCCGTGTTCTTTGGGGGGTTGGTTAGGGTGGGGTTTGGATCAGACAAACAGTTGAGAAAGGATTTTCAGGCCCAAAGGGTTCTCCTCCACACCCCCTGAGTGGTGAGCCAGGGTGACAACTCTTCTTTGACAGGTCAGATGAAGATGTTTCCCAGCACCATGCTGCCTGTCACAACCAACAGTTGTCACTTGTCTGCTCCAATAATGGCAACCCAATGGGGACCACAAAATCTATCTGCTGCCATGGAAACTATGAGTAACGACACTTTAATTATAATTGAAGAATCAAATCA
Source organism: Mallotus villosus (assembly GCA_903064625.1). Classification (NCBI taxonomy): domain Eukaryota; kingdom Metazoa; phylum Chordata; class Actinopteri; order Osmeriformes; family Salangidae; genus Mallotus; species Mallotus villosus. The sequence continues at coordinate 41,890 of CAEFZP010000647.1, forward strand.
TTCTAACCAGTTATAGTACGAGTGACAGACGATGAGGGCATTTCACCGGAAGCCATTTAACCTGCAATAGCATTTCCCCCCAAATCTCTCACTCTTTCAATCAAGTTCACAAGATCAAAATATCGCAAATTCAAAGATTATGTCTGCCGTCAATGCTCATTTCCAAAACTGGATTTTATGTTATTAGAATAAGTGTGTTTGCATTGATCATCTGCTGGCATCAAAGTGATGATCAATAGGAGAGGGAAAACTAATCTGTAAATGTGATTAATTGAGATAATCCTGTTTCCAGAAGAGCGGTGAAAATTATCATTTCCAAATAGCACCCTTGGTGGTGATCAATGAGAGGTGGCGTCCATTACTGAGGGCAGGCGAGGCCAGGGTGCTTTTCGTTTTCCCTGAGTCTGCGCTACAGGCCTGGTTAGGCCGCTCCTATAATGGCCCTGTTAGAGCGATTGGAGAAGAGATACCAGTCATCAGAATGCTGCGAAGTCGGAACTGATGTCTCTCTTTCACTGGCGAGCCTGAAAGCGACGTCTCTGTTTGAAAGGCCTCATCGTCCGTGGTTTGTTCTTTCCCCGCAGCACATGCAGTTCTCATAAGCAGATTTACCATTTTGTACATAAAGGCATCTGAATCCAATGTATTTCATCTCGCTCCAACAAAATCCTTACTAGATCGTGAAAGCTTGTTGTTTTAAATACTAATTCATTTGACAAACTATAGCGTTTCAGAACAGTTGGAGAGTGTGTGGGAGTCTGTCCTGCACCACTTGACTATTTCTCCACTAGTTTGTGCACATAGGACCCTCTCTCCTCTCAGTGTGACCCGGCACTCCAGCCCCTTAGCATGCCCTTCACTGGAGATATGTCAACTTGAACTCCCAGCAAGCCAGGCTTGCAAGCCAGATGTTGGCCCCGAATATGAAATGAGGACTTTAAGCATCTGCCTACAATTTGACATAATTGCAGGTAGAGCATGCAAGGTCAATTGGACCAATTTGATTTTTATGTACAAACCTGCAGCAGCAGTTACGGGGGCTGTCTGTTCTCTCCCTCCCTCACTGCAGTTCCCTTTTCACCGTACAAGGCTTCGTCTTTTTCACAGGAAACAGGACCCTAATTCCATACAGTGTCAGTTTGGATTTTGGATTCCCTGTCAAAACAAACACTGATTGCCAGGGATTTAGCCCCGTCAACTGGTGCAGCCTGAACCAGAAGAGCCTCTCTTGTTCTGGTTGTTGGTCTTATTCCCACTTCCATAGGAGGAAGGTGTTATGCTCCCTGTTAGCTAAAAGTGGGTTCTGTTTACGTGCCCACCTCAAATGCCTCACAGACTTTCACAACACAAAACTGAAATAAGAGTCAATATGCTCGGTAATGTTAGAAGTTGTAGAATTATACAATTTAAGAGCAATTTTGTGGGCAGAGTAGAGAATGGTAGAGAATTGGAGTCAAAATGAATTTCTACAACTACCATAACATTGCACATGGCATTTGGAGGCCTTAAAACAGTTTGGTGAAAAATCCCAATTAGCATTTTATGTCCACCACCATAGTTGGTATCCACCTGAATGCAACCTGTTCTTAGTGGAGAGGAAACGTGGGCCTTTTCCCTGTACGTATCTAATTCCTTGGCTGGAAAAGAGGGGAGTAAAAGAACAGCAGGAGCAAAATGCGTAGCGAGGAAAGTGTGGGGGCTCCAGGCGCTGGGATCAGGTTCACCAGAGCAGGAAAAGCATCATTATAGGTGCTCTGGGCTCGGTGGAACAGCGTTCAAGAACACCGTGGGGTCTCTCATCCTGCCTTGTTCACAAATAAACACTTCCACACCGTTAACAACCGAGTCTCAATCGTCGTTAACAAAACAAGCCATTTAAACTGTCTGTCGGATGCAAACGTGCCCCTGTCATGTAACCTTGAGGAGGGAGGCTGTCTGGATGTGTTGCTACTGAAAGGCCTTGATGCCATACTCCTCAAATAAATGAAACTGAATTAAGAAATACTTAAACTTAAGACTTTGATCAAATACTACCCATCTATTATAGAAATGCAGTTTTTGTACATTTTAATGTGGGTACTGCCCACGCTAGAGGAGAACACGCTATTGGCCAGCGGTTACACCAGAGAGTGTGGAGCAGACCAGGCGACCTCGGCAGAAGGGGCATTGAGATTCAAGCTTGGTTGTGACCTTGTGAGAACACTATCCTCTGTCTTGAGGCCGGCCTATTATTAGCTTCTTCTGGCCAAACAAAGGACTAATACTCTGGACAAACAGACGGCCTCCATACCCACCGCTCCTCCCTCGCCCAGCCCCAATGAGCTTAGCCCCAGAAGCTGCTTGTCAATATAGCCCAGTCTTTATCAGACCTCTAAAGCAATGATCTCGGCACTTTAGCCCCCCCCGAACCAAGCCCCCTTTTATTAATCTCAACCTCAATGGTCTGCAATTCATCCCCCTTCCCCCCATAAAGGAAATCATCTGAAGGGGGGACTTTAATAAGAGATTAATCTGTAATTAAAACTGCGTTTAGGAGAATGAAGCATTAAAGGTTTCATTATTCTTGTAATGATGATAATTTAGAGACCTCAATTTAGAGTGTTTTCAGTACAGGTATTTATGGTGGTATTGTGGCATACAAGTTAAAAATCTATTTTTTGAATTCCTTAAATGTTTTGAGTGAATTCTATGAATCCTTACTTTGACTTGTAGATGTGGATTTGCTGTGTAAGTAATTAATGACAATTAATAAATTATACTAGGAACACTACCACTGAAAAAGGGTTGTTCTATAAATCGTGATAAATCAATCATTTGTGTTAATATATTACTATTAATACTACAAGAATGTTTTTTTTTATTTGACTTATCTTAGAACATTGTCAGTACATTTCAAGCTTGAGGCAAGAAACCTAATATTATAACTGCCAGCAGTTAGCACAATACAACTGTAATAAGCATTTAAGTAAGAATGTGTTTTTAATTGCCGTTTTAAGACAGTCCAATTATAACCATGAATTATTCAGATTATTTTCACTTCCCTTCGACTAAAGATTTGACAATAGACGAAAAACTGTTATTGCCTTTGCACTTACTGTACATTGGGCTTTGGGTCCATTCCTCTCTTGCTGCACTGAAACAGTTCCGTTCAAATTGAATAAACACAGGGTAATAAAAGAAATGCTTATTAAGTCCAGATAACTGGAGAACCTCCAAAGAAAACTGAAAAGCTACACTTGAGTAGCTGTTACAAAAGCACAAGCCATCCAGACCCATTCAGAAAACGTATTTTTTCAATACATTTTTACGATACCCTGTTTTCGCTATCATCAGCAAAACCTAATTCCAAAATAAATACACTTCAAGACCAGATAATGTGTCACACAGTATTGTGATGCTTTGTACTGCCTGTGCAATGTAGAGGTTGACATGACCCTCAAAATCCATCTAGAATGTATTATCTAAACAGCCTGTGAACACAGACAATACCCCACTCGCTTGAGGTGAAGAGTTCTTTTTTTTCTTTTTAGAAGAATTTTTCTTTAAGAATAATACTACTTAATCAAGACTGTAACAGCGGGACATCTGGAAATTAAAAACTGCTCAAATCAAGGGGAGGAGGGCCAAATAAGACCGGCGGAGGGGTGCCCTGTTCCCCCCCACTTTGGTTACCTTACAACCTTAATGACAACATTGTCAGTTCCAATCACCTCAACGCAGGTCCAGAATCCATTTTTCAAACTTTATGACAGGTCTAATAGCTTCCACCTGTTCCCGGCATCCCGCCTGTTGACTGGCAAGTTCCCAGTGAGATGTGGGGCTGGAGACAAAGAGCTCTATTAGGTGCAGCCTGCCTCTGCTGCAGTGAGCTCACTCAGCCATTAAATTAGTTCCAGCCCAGAGGACTGTGGACCACCCTAACCCCCCATAACATCATGGACAACCACTCACTCAAATTCTCTCTCTATCTTAAAAAAAACACACAAAAAAACTTCCACTCTAGCTTTTACGACGCTTTGCCGCTCTCTTGATCTCCCGTCGTTGTGCTCTCGCTACCAGGGTGTCTGACAACGTTGCTTCCGTAGGAACTTTCGTAAACCCTGCCATCGCCTTGTGGTGAACTACGAGTGCATCGCAGTGCGTGTGTCATCAAGTGTCAGTTTTCCTTCACTGATACTCTTACACTCCTCTTGTCGTGCTCCATCACCCAGCCCGCTGAGTGATATGATATTGAAATAATAACCAATCTGAATCACAATCCTATCCCAGCTCCTCCGCATTTTGCAAAGCAGATGCAAAAATACTAAACCTTATCTACCTGGTAAGGTAGACAAAACTAAGTGGACCTGAAATGTTTGAGGGTGGAAAGGTCAAATACCGTTTTCAATTCAAGTCGAACCCACAAACACAAATCCCACACATGGAAATAAAACTTCTGAACAAAAGTATCCCACTACATCCCATTTACACAAACAATGGAAAACCCATGCCTAAGGGGCTGGTGTAGCGGTGTGTGTTACCCTTCCAGCAGGTCCATGGTAGTGGGGGTGACCTCGGTGTACAGCAGGGTGCGTCCCAGCTTGGTGGTCCCCAGGTGCTGGATGTAGGTCTGCAGGCTGAAGTGCTCCGAGTTCAGCTCTCGAGGGGAGTCCGTGACCAGGGCCAGGGTCCCCTCGGGGACCTGGCTCCCACACTGGATCTCTGAGCTGGACACTACTTTTAGGGAGGCCTTGGAAGACTTCAGCTTCCCCTCCTTGTCCACCTGGGTGTGGAGCCACTTCAGGAAACCGGCCCTGCGTTCCTGAGGGAAGGAGGGGTAGATGAGGGGGATGACATTATCGTTGACTGACAGAAAGTTGGAGTCCAGACAAGCTAGCAACGCAAGCAAGCAATATTTTAGCTAGAAATACGGTGAGACGATGTCTAGTCACCGTGGTCAGGTGGTCGCTGGACTGCTATTGAACAGACGACCCCCCCGGCAACAAACAGAACAATGCGACTAACGGCAACTAACATTTACAGTACAGGGTTAAAGTACAGATCCCTGCCTTAAATGAGATAATCAACGACTATGGCTAATCAATGACACGGTTTAATTACTCGCCGTTCTTGCGGGTGGTGCGGCTGAGAGAACCACTGTTCCAGTCACTTCTCATTAATCACCAGGCTACAATACACACACACAGAAATGACTCATGCTGTAACACATTGCCGCCCTGTGTTTCCAGTTGATGACTAACATTGAACATGTTGCTCAGCATGTCAGCAGGAGCCCCTTCTCTCGAGGGAGGCCGAGCTTGGATGTGTTCCTGGGCTAATGCGATACGGTATGAACGTTCGACTTGGACAGGAAGACGATGAATTCTTTGCAGACTAGGCTTCGCAGGCTTTGGTCTAGGCTAGCTTCCCTCCAGGGAATTAAGAAAATGGTCTCATCTGTTGCTTTGAAAATGTTACAATAATTTTTTTTAAGGATAGGCTGTTACATTAGTTCAAATCCCTATATCAACTACGACTACATATTTTCCTGATTGGAATATATCCCACAATTTAGTGAATTGTGTAGGGAGTAGGAGAGAGGGGGTTCAAAAAAATCAAAGTGGGTTTTAGAGTGCCTTGTATTTGGGCCTCTACCATAACCATGTATGAACAAAATGAAAATGTACTATTGACTCAGCTTCCCCCAAAGACACATATGGTATAAACACACTGAGCTTATCAAGCACTTTGTTTAACCTGAACACGTCGCTCTCAGGAACCTCGGAGAGCAAATAAGGTCATTAGACGCTGACTACTCCATGGTTAAGGCCTGTGTGTATCTGCAGACTCAGAGACCTGCCTGGCCCCCCTCTACTGAAGGAGCACCACTTCCATGTAACGAGCATGACAGCACCATGTGCCGGGAGAGTGGACGGGCCACTTCATCTAACGGCACAGAGGTAGAGAGGACAAGAGGAACAAGTGTCACCGACATTCTTTGAAGGGAACACCTAAAATGAGTGTATAGATGAAGGGGAAAGGGGTAGAGAAAAATGGCCCTTGACTATGAGGGCTGATGCATTAAGCAGGGGGGGGGAATCTAACTTGGGATGGGGTGACCCGATGAGATTTCACTTTTCAAGAAGAGGAAAAAAAAATCTGAAATGGAGATATGTGAATTCTAGTCCTTTTATTCCCCTATCAAGTCTTAATAAGAAAGAAAGGGTGGGGGGGAATTCTCAAGACACCATCTGTCACCCAAAACCATGTGATTAGCACCCCCCTCTGAGAGACGACAGCACAAAACGGGGAGAACGGCCTTATTAGCTAGCTCAGATCCATATTTAGTGAAATACGGTGATGGTTAATCAATTAGAGACACTAATCTGCATGCCTCAATTATCTGCTTTGTGCCAATCACAAAAGAGAGAGGGCAGTCCCTGGAGACCCATTAGCCCTGAGTTAACAAGACTGACATCCACTGTCAGGAAGGATAGCTGAGGGCGCTTCTCACTCCAGGAAATATTTTCTACTTTCATATACTAAATGAAACTGTAGTGAGGAGTGAAGAGTAATATGGTAACAAGGAGGGGGTGGCTGAGAGCAGAGACAGCATGTTTTCAGGATAGCTGTTGGGAGGGGGGGGATAAGCAACAATCACAACCTCGATGAAGCGGTCAACAAGAAGTTGCTGGAATCCAACCCCTGTTACTTGACTAAGATGGAGAGGGGGGACCTGACAGACGTGCACACACACACAGACCTGAGCAGGCACACACACACCATGCACACACACACACACACACAGACCTGAGCAGGCACACACACACACCCCCAAGTATACACGCACACACACACATGCACACACACACACACACACACACACACAGACCTGAGCAGGCACACACACACACATGCACACACACACAGACCTGAGCAGGCACACACACACACCAAAGTATACACGCACACACACACACAGACCTGAACATGCGCACACACACACACACACACACTATTTGAAATTCCCCAGCTGCTTTAAGCTCCACAGTCCCTCCACACTCTTGTGCCGAGGCAAGGTGCACAAACTGCCCCGTAACCACCCCCCTCCATCTCCTCCCACACGCTGCACCTACCATGCCTAGAACAATCTGGAAGCAATCCCACCTACTCCCCTGCTTTCATCCTCCTGGTGTTTGTTGTAACAAAGTGGCTGGGGCAGGGGGGTCAAAAAGGTCATACTCCAGTCCAAACAAAGCAAACAGTCATAGTAATACTACAGTTTGGTTTCATTTATTTATTTGATAACTGAATCAGACAGAGGCTCATTCCCACAAGTGAAAGGAGATATAAGTAACTGAACTTGTCAGAATCATTCAGGGGGACACAACACCAGATCATATATGATGACTGGTGAATGATGCAAGTCTGAGGATCCTTGGTTCAGGAATTTGGGATCAAACTCAAAGCAACCTCGCAGGTTACAACTGAAACAAGGTTTTACTTGGCCTACGTTGATCACATTCAAATTGAAAATGAATCGCTTAGCCTAATGTCGTAAAATCATACTTAGAATGGATCAATTACTAAACAGAGCAAGGACAGAAGTCTTCTGATATGAAAAGGAGCGAGCTTTGTCCCTAAGTGACAGGATAGATATCTACTGCGCCCTAGTGGTAGACCTATGTACTTGACGGCATTCCATTCAAACTTGACGCAATTTCGAACCCTGTCAAACTTTAACATCCATACCGGCAGCCCAGATAATGCCAATACATAGACACTAAGATCAAAATCATTAGGTACATTCTATACTGATGGCTACAGACAATACCAATGTCTCTCACTATCAACTCTCTACTGTGGAAAATTCAATAGATGCTTTTCACTTTGAGATTTAACTACATTACCCACAAATACTAGCTAAAGCTAAGGCATTCCAGAAACATTCTCACTGTGTGTGGTCCTAAGGCATGTCACTTCCTCTCCTCGGAGGCCAATTGAGCCAACGAGGATTGGATCCTTGTGGGGCCTTTGGAGATCTCTCTGAAGTGGGTGAGTAAACTGTCAGTGATTCAGCTCAAACATTGATTAACTCCCAGCGCAAATTCCCCACATACCGCAACACTGGTGGGGCTATTAGAATATCAATTAGATATTCAAGGGGGATATTTAATCAGGGGACTCTCATCATCGCGCGCGCACACACACGCACACACACACACACACACACACAATGAGGAATAAGCCAGCGAGCTAGGCTGCACACTCGGGTCCTATAACGTCTTCCACATGGTCTCGTCCTCACATCCAGCTCACAGACAAACTCAGAGCGTCAGTATATCTGGGGGAAGATTTCAATGCTGCCACTTTGGAAAGTTGATTCAACGCATGCTGACTAGTCCGAAAAAGACTAACGAAGTGTGGAAGTTGCCAATGCCGTTCATGCCGAGTGTGGCCATACACACGTACGCCAAGCCTCCCATTGGTGATTCGTGCGAATACACATGCACACACACACACACCACATACGCAGGTGGTCATGCACGCACACACACCCCATAATTGGCTGGGTAAATGTTTAACATGGCAGACCCATGAGCAGGGCCAGAGAGGGGAGGTGGGCATGTGGAAACCATTCTGATTTCTAATACATGCAAATGTAAGTCCAATATATGCAACAAAGCTATGGCCCAGTTTATACGTCCAGACAGCCAGTCAAAACACGCAACGGCGGTTTTCCACCCGAACCATAACACTGGCTTTAAAGCATGCCTTTAATCAGCCTTCATCCGGATAGCTCCACCTGAGACACACTGATAAGCTAGCATGGGTTAAGCCAGATGTGAGGGTTGTGTCTTTACCAATATATAGAAGGAAAAGGTCTCCATAATGGATTCAATTGTTCGGTACACTTCCTAATCAGTGTGAATTCTGGCTAAAAGCGCGGGGCAGATGTGATGAGAGAGCGTACCTCAGAGGTGGACAGGATGTAGACGGGGCTGGGGGGCGGGACGGGGGTCAGCTCACAGCTCAAGCCCAGCGAGGTGAGGATCTCGGTCAGGACTTCGTATCGACGCGCATTGCTCATCTTAAGCTCGTCAAAGCCTTGTGATGTCACTTCCTGAGAGTCGGGGGCCGTCTCCAGATGGACCTGGAATTGCCAAAATGGGGAGTTCAGATGGGGTCAGCTTCTCTGCTGCACACTACAATGGAAAAAGCAAGCTCTAACATAGGCCTGTAAACGCTAACATTTGAAAAATGAAACGACCCAAAACAACGACGTTTCAAGTGGAAAACCATTTACCTGGCAGAGGACAGCCTCTCCTCCATCCCCCTCGTGAGTCATCCTCACAATGACCATGTCCTTGTCCCCACCGTGTCCTGTGAGCTCCCCCCACAGCTCCACTTCCCCGCCACCCTGGGGATCCCGGACAAACGCACTCCCGCTAGCCAGCGCGCTGAGCTCCAGCTCCGAGGTGTCCTCCCTCGTGAAGCTGAGCCTGCAGATCTGCCCTCTCCTGTCCGCCCTGGACACCAGCACCAGCCCAGCCGGGCACAAGGAGGAGGAGAGGCCCAGGACCCGGCCCCCCTGACCCAGGTAGGCCAAGAAGCGGGCCTGGAGCTGGGGAGTCAGCGGCTCCTCCTCAGCCAGGACGAGCAGGGTGGTGCTCTCCAGCCAGGGCTCGCTGAGGGCCTGCTGGGGCCGGAGGGGATAAACCACGTAGCTGTCCGTGTCAATGCACTCTGCTAACAGAGAGCAGACCTTCTCAAAGCGCGCCTCGCAGCCGCCAGTGTAGACTAGGACGTTGGGAGGCTTGCCGCTAGCGTTGGCTCTCTTCGACTGACTTGTCTTGGTTTCATCCTCCAGCTCGTCCAGGGTGTCATCCCCACTGTCCAGATCGCTGGCGTAGTCGTCGGGCAGGTCAGGGATGTTCTCAGCCGAGGCATACTTGACCGACAGGATGGTGCTGTTCTCCAGCTCCAGGCACTCGTGGCAACTGGACAAGTGGAGGTGGTGGCCGTGGGTCTCCATTTGGTGGTTGTTTCCCAGGGAGTGGTTGTCCCCGCGGCCGCTGTCAGAGCCCAGGTCCTGGGTTCCTCTCAGGGGCTCAGAGCCTCGTCTTTCACTCAAGCACCTCCGAATCTCCGGGGGCAGGAGCAGGCTCCCTTTCCTTTGTGTTTGCTGGGTTTCTTCTTTCTCTTCGTCGCAGCCGCAGGGTGAGGGCTGAGAGAGGACGATTTCTGTCTGGGAGTTGTTCAGGGAAATGCAATGCTTCTCACTTGCTGGTTGTCGCTTTTCTAGAAGTTCTTTGAGTGCAGATTCTCGGAGAAGGACAGCTGAAAAAATATGACATGGGGGATTGTTGAGTCAAGCAGGGTCGGCTCCAAGCGGGGCATTGGGGGCAATGCCCCCCCAAATGGAATGCTGTGCCCCCTCAAGAAATAATTTTGTTTAAGTATAAATAAGAAATACTGGCATTGGCTATAAATTAAATATCAAGATGGCTACACTTTCCTGCAGAATATGCAGGTCTGCTCTTATATAATCTTTATTAAGGACTCAGATGGTCCACTCACATCCAACATACACACACACATAGAACACATTAAAATACATTACTCAATAAAATACTGTACTAAAATAGGTGCAAGCTATCATGCCAATGCTTTCGAAGCCTGGATGTGAACCGATAGCCCATCATAGGGTTGGTTAAGCCCATAATGATGCCATTCTCTGACAAATTCAAACGACACATGAAACTGAACATCAACTTTCGCAACAGTGCCTGACATGTAGGTACATTAGAGGACACAAATAACTGGCTAGCACTGTGCCACCTAGGAACACGGAGCAACAACCTCATGGCATCATTATATGCCACTCTAAGCCTCTGCATACTTCTCACTCTGTAAGAGGACCACAGATGAGCTGTATACAGCGGCGTGACATAAGCCCTAAACAGAGCACACTTAACATCTGTGGAACACATGGAAAATTTCCTCAACATCATGTTGGCCTGTGCATATATTTTACACCATTGACGACGAATGTCACTGTCATCCATGACAGTTATGTTGACTCTCATACATGCTTTGTAAATGCGTGCCCCCCTTGTGAAAAAATGCCCCCCCCATTGAATTCGTTCTAAAGCCGAGTCTGGAGCCAAGTATTGCATAATATCACCCAAATCCACTCACACACACACACACACACAGCTTCATGCAATTTGTGATTTCACAACAAATCTGAATAATTGAAATGCATTTTGAAACAAAGTGTTTCATCTTTACAGTAGCCATCTAATGGTGACTGACCCTTCATCTAATCTGTAGCATTAATACACCACTTCCCACACACTTGTGTCACAAGACGTCTGTGAGTCCTTCCTCAAGTGAAAAATCGTATTACATCTCTAACTGGATTGGACATTACATATCACACTGAGCACACAGACAGGAGCCAACTCACAAACTATCTTAGAAGGCACAAGTCCATTGTCCAGCTGAAGACGGTCTTCCATAAAGGCCACCCCCAAGCGGCTGAAGTTGTCAACGCTGGCCTGAGCCACCGCCCTGAATGGCTGGCCAGGACTACAGGCCAGAGGGAGACAGTAGTCGGACCACTTTAATACCTGAACACCGGGACAATGAATGGAGACACGGGTTAGCTTTGGTTTCTGATGGCCAGCACAGTTGAAGAAACTCTGTCAAGCAGACAGATATTGGCCTCAAGTATGACCAGATACTTCAGTAAAACCAGTTGGTGCACTAAACACCTTGAAGGAAGACTACACACTAACACACAAACCAACATACACACGATCTATGAACATACATTGTTATATAATATATAATAATATATATAATATATTGCATCAATATATTAGCCATGTATACTTAGCCTGGTATTATCCATATCAGTGATCCATTTAAATTCTTTAAAAGGCTGTATGTTGACAAGCTAAAATGGCATTGATTGTGTTGAGAAAGCTCCTTCACAATAGCTAAAAGAAGGATGGTGTTTCCCAACTTCCTGTTCAACTAAAATGTTTGGCCCTTGACAATCTTAACATGGTATCTGAGGAGTCAGTCAAAGTCAACAGTCTGCAATATTCTATACTTCCTTTTGTAAAGCATGACTTCCAAAAAATGCTTTCCCTTTCTTTGAGCCTTCTCATGGAGCGCAGGCTCACTGAGCCCAGAGTGGTTTCTCTGTCTGGGATCGTCACACCCTGACACAAAACAACAGAGCGGAAGGAACACTCGGAAACAGACACTCGACTTAGGTTCCCAAACTGTGTCCTCATCTTATGAAAGCTTCCTCCCTCCATACTTCATAGACAACCTTGGTGTCTCTCTCTCAAACACAATTTTCCATTGTAAGGGCAATCCCACACATTTACCCTTTTTTATAAAATCAGATAACCAATCTGCACTGTAATGGTTTATATGACTGTCCTTTAAGGCTCTTTTCTCCATTTGGTTTGGCCTGGCTCACAATTGTAAAAAGGTTTCGTTGTTAAGGGTGCTATGTGAACCTGGGGGTGCAAATATTTTTGCAACTCCTTTCTTCTACTGACACATTAATTCCTGATCTGGAGTTTTGATATTGAGTATGGTAAGGTGATCGGTTGCATGCTTGAAATGTACACTAAAGCAGGTAGAGGTTGTAGGGTAGCTGTTCTGGGGAGTATCTGTTGTGATGCATACTTTCTTTTTGAGCTTGAGAGGAGACTGGCTGCTCACTCTCTGTCCAGAGGTAGCCTCTATGATGAAAGAAATGTTCTCTATCCGCGGCCCACAAACCAGAGAGGACCCCAACAACACAGTCCACTTGCTGAGGTCATCGCATGCCTAGGAACAATACAAACAACATACACACTGATGTCTACATACAGATGGAAGTTCATATTAGACAGTTAGTGATCATTAGTCAAACAGAACGTCTACGAAACCACATAGCCGACATTAAGGGGCTGTTAGATTACTCCGAGGTGGACAATAAGATAGAAGACTGTAAATAGCTATGTTACTTAGCAAGCTTTTCATCTTTGCATACGCTACGGTCATGCAATGACGGCGGGTAGGCTAATTAGCCAGCATTGTGGGCTTGCCCATTCACAAGGCCTAACAGACCCTGGCTACTATAGCTAAATAAAGGACAATAAATGATAAAAGCTTGTCACCTGAGGCTCGGTTATGTAAATAGCCTTGTCACCCAACTTCAGAAAAACTGTCTCTTCGGACAGAGGTGGATTTAGTTGCTTATTGAAACTATGTTGGAGGATCGGTTGTCCTTTCAGATCAGACGACTTTCCTGGTGGATTCAAGGCACAGAATGTGAAACTGTTGCTAATGCTAGTGCTTTTGTTCCCGCACAATCTGCGCAAGGTGTTACGAATAACGACTGTATAGCACTTCTGAAAGCGCACCCAGAGGTAGACGTAGCACAACGTTATTAGCATTTTCTTTACATTAGGAAAGCCGTTTCCGAGCCCATTTAGGCCTCTTTAGTGAATGAACATCCACAGCCGACCAGCCGCTTCCTTGTTGACATAACTCCTCCCACTCCTCAGGCTGACAAACACGCATGCTCGGCCAGGTAAAGCTTGATGCCGCACGAGGGCGACAGTTATCTTTATAACTATTATTTTATTTAGTTTAGCTATGGATCTTTTACCACGGATCTAATTTATTACAAATTGTGTGCATAAAACCTAATTCCGTATGATGTACAACATTTAGAGTAAGTGAATAGCATCTGTCAATATATTTGTGATTATACTGTTCTTTAACATATTTGATGCTGATAATTTAGATATGCATAATAGCAAAGAGTAAGAAGGTTATTTACTAAATTAATATTGTAGGTCCAGAAGTTTCGTTTCCTTGAGGTGATCAGTCAATTGACAGCTAAAAAAAAGCTCACTGACTCCCCAACTGTTGTTTGTTCAAGTGAGCGGTTCAAATGGCCTTGATAAGCAGCATACCTCGCGTTGTCCTCCTCAGTCTGAAAGTTTGTAGGCAGAGGGTCAGTTGAGGACAGAAGATGCTCCCCCTCGTTCAGGACAATCACTACCCACTGCTAACAACGAAGGCGCAAGCAGGAAGACCTCAACGATGTGTGCAGCCTGAAGGACCACTTAGGTGAGTATTCTTTCAATTCTGGCTTGGGAACATATCTTTTTCATTTGAATTAATTAGGTCGCATGGTTGTATTATAGTTGCTCCTCGGTTTGGAGACCATGGACAACTCTCAGAGAAACTGAATCGCCCCAGGAAAAAGTAAGCATTTTTTCTATGAGCAACTTACTCTAAAATATAATAATTTTAACTCAGTTACCCGACCCTAATCTTTTTTTTATTTTAAGTTTATCTCAGTGACAACGGTGACAAAAACTATACCCAAGGTTGCCCATGGATTCCAGCACCCAGTCAGGTTTGTAACAATGCGGACAAGGACATTTTTTTTCCATTTGATGTGTGTTCGTGTAATCCACTAAAATGTATACTTCATTCATGTCATCTACAGGCTATACATGCCCAAATCCAGGACTCATGAATATATGTCACATTTAGGGAAGAAGGTCCTGGCCAGTTTCCCTGTCCAAGCCACTCTTCATTTCTACAATGATGACTCCAGTTCTGAGGAAGAAGATGAAGACATAGAAGAGCACCAAACGTATTTGCATGGACTGGACCGTAGGATACACCCATCTCATCCCCTTAGTTCAGAAAGATAGCTGGGAAGCCTGGCTGATTTGGATACAACAAGTATGGACTGGATGGAGCTGTGAAGGGCCTGGGCCCAAGGTATATATGTGGCTCTGCTGAAGTGATCATTTTTACTACTGGACAATGCCAACAAACCTTTAACCTGGATCTATGGCCACTTCTCCCCAACAATGTCCTGAGTTGGACACAGTCTTAAGAACCTACATCATATTGTTCACCTTTTGTGTCTTAACAACTTCCTTTTTAACTGTATATCAAGCATGATATGCGCTTTCTTAAGTTCTACACTATACTATTTCAGTTGGTGTTTTTAATGGGGAAATAATTTTAATTTATTTAAGTCAGTGGGTGCATCTTTAAATGTAACAATATTACAACAATTTTACAGTAAATAACATACTCTGTATTGTTTATCATCTGTTTTTGTACAAATAAAAAGCTATCATTGTATTCAAAATCTTTTTGTTACTTGAACCTCTTTTTTAAAATGTCTTCTTAAAAAAAAACCTTGGATCATTTGTGCTATGTGCAGTGAACTAGTACCAAAATTACCAATTGGATTTGAAAAATGGCATGCAGGTGTGGTACTTGCTCTGACTTAATGCAAATGAAGTGTGGAACACATGTCAAATGTAGGGAACATGTCACACATGTTAATGTCGATATTTCTAGCTTTCCACTGCATCAGGTTAAATGGAGTGAGGTTGTTTGAACCCATCAGGGTCCAAGGGTCTTAGCATAAGACCACACTGATGTGCCTCTGCAGACTCACAGCACAACATAACCATCAACCACATATTGAGGACAAACTGGACAAGGGCAGGAAAATAACTAGAAATGTATTAAAACATTGATGACTTATTGTATTGTATTGTCTGTACATATTGTCTGTAATTATTATTATTATTATATTTTAAATAGGAGAGCTGTGAGAGATACCTGAATTTCCCCCACGGGATTAAAAAGTATCTATCTATCTATCTATCATCTATCTATCTATCTATCTATCTATCTATCTATCTATCTATCTATCTATCTATCTATGACTAGTCAGGCCAGTCTTCGTCTTCCAAAATCATATTGCATAAATTAACTACTATTTCTTCACATCGTAGGTAATTGTAAGTTAAAGATGGACAGACTGCTAGGCTACCACCTCCTCTGTCTCTGAGAGCAATGATCAAAGCTTGGGGTGAAGGGTGAGCTTGGGGGCAAGTTAAGCCCCTGGACAACTCAGCATGGCTGGCCGCTTGCCCCCAAGTCCCTTTCCTCAACACATACTGGGAACTGGGAATGGTTCTGGGTCCTCCATCATCAGGTCCTGCTTGGTTTACAAGCAGGGCAGCAAGGCCTGTTGGCCTGCCTGAGGTTAAACGCTGGACAGCCATCTGATCTCACCTTGTGTTTGTTTATGATGGTTTATCTGTGTGTGTGTGGCTGTAGTGGACGGCTGACCTGTCTGGAGGACTGGCTGGGACAGGCCAGAGCTAAGAGGGGGAGGTGGAGGGGGATATTGGGGAATGGAATGACTGGGCAGCCAGGGTGGATGACTTGTTAGAAGGGGAGGGGTTAATGGTCACTTAGGTGGCCGGTAGACTGATTGAAGAGTCTCGGTGAACCCCTGAAGATAAGGAGCTGGTACGGTGACCGTTTCACTTGTCGTCTGACAGGTTCAACAGGTCAAATATCTACACACCTGGCCCTACCTGGAAGATTTTATCAGAGACAATACTGGTTAACTGGTTATTCTTTAGCTGACCATCAAAAACTAAAACGTAACCTTTATCACCGATACAACATGGCATAATGTACCCTCTCTTCCCATCTCAAACACAGGTGAAAGACTACTGGGCATGTCCACCTGTCAGGGGTAAAGGCCACGGGGCTGAGGAGAAGAAAATGTGCGAGCCAAGGTGCTCATCTGCCCAGGGTTCATCTGCAAGTCAAATCTTTGTGCTGTCACACAGAAGTGATTGAATAGGTGCATCTAAAACCTCTGCAAACTCCCACAGTGTGGAGAGATGCCAGTTATGGCGACAACATTGTCCTCTGTTTGCCCTAATCATCCAAATGAGGTCAATGGGATACAGATTATTTTATTTAGAGGTATGTTGAAGAATACATTCACAAAAGTAATTTACAGTATGTGTTATCTCTCTAATGATGCCAGGTATCTCTGTGTGTGTCAGCGTTCATGTCTTATGATTATCTGGAGAACCGGGTAAGTCTGAAAAATTTGCAGGTGTCCTTTTTATAATCCAACGGACTGCAGTGCCGTTTGATTGACGTTGTTTGGATAATTATTTTGACACTTCAACAATCCCCATCTTTCATAGGGCCTCAACGAGCATCATGGGAACTCACCCCAGCCTCTTCACTCTGATTGGTCCCAGCCCCTTCACTCCGATTGGTCCTCTGTTCATCCCTTACACGATTCACTATCGCGTGCATTAGGAGGCTGGATGATAACTTCCGTGAATTTTAGGTGTGTTCGACATCGGCTGCAGCTGCATGAAACGACCGGCGAGAGTTGCCGCTTGCAGTCTGGGAGTAAATTTACTTTTTTTACAAACCATACATTGCAACATTGATACTCTTTTACTACATGAAAGGTACAGAACATTTGTTAAATGGCATAATAACATTGTAATAAAAAATATACATTTTATAATACAGGATTAATAATGGATAACAAAGGAAGTGAAAAGGAAAAAAACTGAAACAACAACAAAAAAAATCGACTAATTAGATTCAATAATATAACATATAAGGGGAAGTTCAGTTCAATTATGGTTCGTAGACATCATGGGAAAGTGTTTTAGCATATCATACAATTATTGTGCTTTTCTTATGTTTACCAATTTTAAGGACTTTAGGTATAATTTAAATTCATTCAAGAAAAACTGAACATTGGGGGATAATTGACACTCTATTATAATATATAAACTCATAATATAACTATATAATAATTGTTGTTTTGCAGTATACCAATTATTACATTTATTGTCTGAGATTGACAATCATTAGATGATCAGTTGATGCTCCATGATATTTTGTGTCAGAAGTATGAACTATTATTTATGGAAAGTACTCAGTGGTGCAGTCAGGCAAGCGAGAGCACGAAACGGACTGCGCCATTTTCCAGTTCTGGCTCATCCGGTCTTGCGCAGAACAGTGCTTGCTCCTTTTTTGCTTGAAAAAGCCCAAAGTATACAGATAATCACACTGAGCTCCAAAAGCAGTATACACGTGTATAAACAACTGAAATAAGGAAAATAATAAACAACATTGCCAGGGGTAGCGTATATTCGGCACTCTGAGATTCTTATGAATG
>CAEFZP010000648.1:0-25000 GCA_903064625.1 Mallotus villosus
CGACTGGAATTAATTTTTTTATGGAGGGTCGGGTTATTTGTCCCCCATAATCTGCTTCTTTAAATTTTTTTTTCCAAAAGTGGGTTTGAACCAAAAGGTCAGTTGAGGAGAAGCCTCCATTTTTTCAGGGTTGCAAAGAACCAAAAAACCCTGGTTTGGGGCGTGGGGAAGAAATTCCAGGGGGGGAACTAGTCCCTTTAGGTTGCTGGCTGGCAACCACTTTGGAAGGTGGGGCCCCCTCTCTTCCTCCCCAAAACCCCACTGTTGGGGGGAAACCCCCCCCTGCACCGGGTGGGAACTTCCCCTTAGAAACACGCTAGTGATTTGTTGGTGGGCCAGGCGCGGGGATTTGATTGGCCCAAGGGCTTACCCCCAGGCCCCGGGAATAACAACTAAAGTAAGCCTAGCGGGCTTTGAGAAGCAATGTTGGTGGCACAGGCTTTACAAGTTTTTGGATCCTTGTTTAGCGTTAGGGCCCCTTCCGTAGTTTCTGTTTTACAAAAACCTGGGGGAATCTATTGGGCCATTCATGTTTCCAACCATGGAAACCCCCCGCCACCCAAAAAGGGCCAATTTTTGACCCCGGGCTGACCGCAGCTTGGCTGTTGAAAACCAGGGGTGGGGGGGGCGCCACGATTGTAAAAACCGTTTTTTGCATAGGGACCCTAAGGTTGGTGAATGGGGGGGGGGGGGGCCGGGTAAAAACAAACCCCAGGGAGGGGTTTTAGGGTTGGACTGTTTGTGTAGGTAATCAAAACCATAAAAACAAAGGGGGGACCGTTCTTTTTCCAAAAACCCCTGTCTGAAACCTCCAGTTAGGAGAAGTCCATGTAATTGTGTACAAGTGTGGCCAAAAAAAAAGTCCGTTTTTCGCAGGGAGGCGGTTGCGTGGGCGTCGAAGGGTAAGGGAAAAAAGGCGGTTCGTTTGCTATGAGGGGGGGGGGAACATTTTTTTGTTTGGTTTGTGGAAAAAGCAGGGGTATTTGGATTGGGTTTCTTCAAGAGATTTCCTCGGGGGGGAATTTCTCAAAAAAAGGCTCCTTTCTTGGTGATGTTGGGGGGGCCCAACACAAAAAAAAAAAAAAAAAAACGTCCACTGGGGCAGGGAGGGTGGGGGCAAGTTGTGAACAGGGGGGGTGGGGGGACCAGCAAGAACACCACCACATGGCAACAACGCCCCAACCCACAACCCCCCACACCACAAAATTTTTTACCAACCCCACAGGTTTCACACCCAAAAATTTTTACCCACCCACACCAGTCAACACCCCAAAATACCCACCCAACCCAACCCCAGTCACACCAAAACATTTTTTTTTAAACACCCCCAACACCAGGTCCACAACAAAAAAAATACACACACAAGTTCCACAAAAACCCAAAAATACCACCACCCAACGGGGTCCATAAAACCAAAACATTTACCACCACAACAAAAACAGTCCACACCCAAAAAATTAACCACCACCCAAACAGGTTCCCACCAAACAAATTTTACACACACCAACCAAGTTGTCCCACACAAAATACAACCACACAGTCACAAACAAAAATTTAACCCCCCCACCAACAAGGGTTGTCAACGCCACCAAAAAATAACACCACCCACAGTCCCCCAACACCCCAAAAAAAATACCCACCCACACCGCCCAAGGGGTCACCCCACCAACATACCCCACACCCAACCCACCAAGTCACAAAATCCAATATTTACCAACCACAACAGGGTGCCACCAAAAAAACATATACCCAAAAACCCCACACCAGGGTCAAAAACCAAAATAATTACCATCACCAAGGGTCCACAAAACAAATACACACACCAAAGTTCACCAACACAATTTACAAACCCCCCAACCAGTCAACACCAAATAAAAAAAATTTTTTTACCACCCCACACCCCCCCAGGGGTTCACAACAAAAAAAAAACAAAACCCCCCAAAATCGCCCACAAGGGCCACAAAAGTAAACAAAGGGGTGACACACCGGGCAACAAAACAAAAAATAAAAGGAACCACCACCAGGGGCCACACACAATAATGGGGACACACACCCAGGGGCACCCAACACAAACGACAACACCCAAGCACAAAGGGCCACCCCCCACAAAAAAAAGAAAAAAAAAAAAAAAAAAAAAGAAAACCACAAAACACCCCCACAAGTCGCAAAAAAAAAAAAACAAACAAAAAAAAAAAAAACAACCCCCCACCAACCCAGTCGACACAAAAAAAAAAAACACACAACAGGGTCCAACACAAAAAACAAACAACACAGTCCACAACAAAAAAAAACCCAACACATCAAAAAAACGCACAATAAAAAAAAAAAAAACCACCCCCACCAACCCCAAAAAAAAAAACCACCACACTTGGGCCACCCCAAATGTTTTTTACCACACCACCCCACAAAGTTGGTTGGTGGGTCAGGATACACAACCAAGGGGGGACCTCCATGAATTAACGACAAGAAGAAAACAAAAAACCAAAACATGGGGCTTTCAGGTGGTTAAGAGGGGGGGGCAATTTTGGGGACCCAAAAACAATTTGGCGGGTGGGGGGACATTTAACCATTACCATTTTAATTATTATTTATTTTTGTTTATTTTTAGGGGGGGTCAGACGGCTTTTTTATCCCAAAAAAGGCGACTGTCCCCAAGAAGGAAGGAGCCTTTTTACAAAAAAAAGTGGGGCATAAGGTCCCCCCCCCCCCCACTGGTTTGGATTGCATAAAAAACGAAGATATCCCCCCAAAAACCATTTGGCAAAGTTAGGTCAAACATGAATTTTCATTACCATTGTGAAAAAAAATAAAAAAAAAAAATTAAGTAAGAAAAAGTGGGGGCCAAAGGGAAAAAAAAAATCATAAGAAGGGGCATGAGTTGAGTTGTTAAAAAAAACACAAAAACCAGTTAGGGACATTGAGGGTCGGGGGCAGGGTTTCAAAAATCTCCTGTTTAATTGGCTAAAAAAAAAAAAATTAATCCTTATTTACTTATTTGATCCAGTGGTAATGGCTTTGGGGTGTCATTCTTTCCCAGGGTTTGCCATGTGGTTGAATGTCAATATTGCTTCTAGTGGCCATTTTTTAGTTTTCCAGGTTCCTAACAACTTGGACCCCACCCACCCCATTGATTTCCCTTGCCCAGTTGGGAGCCCCAAGAGGCCAATAAAAAAAAAAACAAAAAAAAACAACATTTTGGGCCCCATTAAAGGTTCAGGGGTTAAATCAAAAAACCTTTCTTAGGGCAAACCAAAAGGGCAAAAACTTACCCCTGTACAAATGGCCTTGCCCGTCTTAATAGGGCCATGGGGTGTTATTGTGGTGGGCGTGTGTTGCTTTGTGTGTGGTGTTGTTGAGGGGGGGGGGGGGGGTCTGTAAGAGGGAGGGCGGAAAAAACATTGACGTTTGGGGGGGCAAACCAGTGCTGTACTTCCTGTTTGAGCAAGGAAAAAACACAACCAAATTTTTTGGGGAACAAAAATTGCCCTTTCTGGCCTAAATTGATTGTGGTCCCAGGTGGGCTGTTTTTTTTTTCACGGTTTTGAAAAGCCGGAGAAAGAAACACAGGATAGCGAGGGAAAGGAAGGAGAGGAAGAAAAAAAAAAGGGAAAAGGGGGAAAAAAGAGGGGAGAAAAGAAAAGGAAACAAAAAAAGAAGGAAAAAAAACAAGAGGGGGAGAAGGAGGGGAGAGAAAGCAATAGGATAGTTCCCAAATTCCCACTTGTTCTAAGAAAAAAAAAAAACCCTGTTTTATTCTTACCCTTCCTTTTTACCCTTTTGCCAAAATAAACAGACCCAAGGGGGAGTGGGTTATATTGTGGCATGGATATGTGAGATATTTCTCTCTTCTATTGAGGTCAAGGAGAGGAGAGAGAGAGGAGAGAAGAGGAGAAGCGGAGCGAAGGGGATGAAAGGAAGGAAAGAGAGAGAGAGAGAGGAGAGTGAGAGAACAGAGAGGAAAAAATAAAGAGCGACGATGGTAGGGAGAGGAGGAAGATGCGGACGCAGAGGGAGACGGGAGAGAGAGAAGAGGAGGAGAGAGGAGGGGAAAGAGGAGAGGAGAAAGGGAGAAAGGAGAAAGCGAAAAGGAAAGGAGGGAAAGGGGGAGAAAACGGAGCAAAGGGGAGAAGAAAAGGAGAGAGAAAAGAGAAAAGGGGTGGAAGGAAGCAGATAGAGAAGGAGAGGAAGAAGGGAAGAGAAAAGAGACGGAAAGAAGAGGAAAGCTTAGAAGAAAAGAGCGGAAAAGATTAGAAAGGATGAGGAATGAGGGAGAGGGAAAAAGGAAGGGAAGAAAAGAAGGATGGAGGAAATAAAGAGAAGGGGAGAAAAGGAAGGAGAAAAAGGGGCGGAGGGAAAAGGGAGAGAATAGAGGGAGGGGAAAAGAGGGAGAAAGGGGGAGGAGAAAAGAAGAGTAAGGGCGGGGAGAAAAAAAAGAGAAGGATAAGAAAGAGGGGGGAAAAAGCAGAAGAGAAAGAGAGAAAAGGAGAGAGCCAGGAAGGGGAAAGAAGGAAAGAGAAAGGAAAAGAATAAGCAAACAGGAGGGGGCAGAGAGAGGGAAGAAGAGGAGCAGGTAGTGAGAGATTAAGAGATTGATAGGGAGTCGATAATATTGCTAGAGGAATAAGGGATTATTTCTTATAGCGCTTCTCTCTTGTCTTCCAATTCAATCTCGCTAGTCCTAGATCTCATATCTTATATCTTATCTTTCTCCTCTTCTTGCCCTTTGGTTGGTTTGTTAAAAAACCGGGTTGTTTTTTGGCCTGAAGCCAGGACCATTCCCCACCGAGGGGGTTCCCCCTAACGGCACGCTGGGTTTTTTCAGAGGGGGGGTTCTTTTTACACAACAAGCAGGGGGGGTGGGGGGGGGGGGGGGGACACTTTTTTCCTCATGGTGTTGGGGGAATATTAGAACATAAGATAAAAGAGGGGATGGTATAGGGTGTGAGGGAGGAGAGAGAGGAAAGGGGTGAGAGGGATTGGAGAGAGGAAAAAAGGGGGGAACAATGGGGGGGGGGATTGTGTTGCAAGCCATGGTCAGTGTGTTGGTGGGTTTAGGTTTTGAGTGTTGTGTGTAAGGGGGGGTTTGTTGAGTTGTGGTGTGGTTTAAATTGTTTGATGTGTGTTTGTAGTAAGGGTGGGGTGAGTTGTGTGTGTGTAAATGTGAGGTGTGTTGTGGGTAAAATTGTGTGGGGTGTGTGTGTTTGGTTAAATTGAGTTGGTGTGGTGTGGTAAATGTGTGAGTGTGGTGTGTGTAGGAAATGTGAGGTGTGTGGTTGGTTAAATGTGGTTTTTGAGTGTGGGTTAAATGTTGTGTGAGTGTGTGTTGGTTAAATGTTGTGAGTGTGTGTTTGTTTGGTTAAAGGCGTTGTTTTTGGGTTGTGAGTGGGGTTGGTGTGTTTTGGTAAATTGTTTGGAAGTGTTTGTTGTGGGGTAAGCGTGTGAGTGGGCGTGTGTTGGGGTAAGGGTTTGTGTGTTGTGTGGTAAGGGTGTGTTGTGTGTGTAAATGTGTGTGAAGGGTGTGTGTAAGGGTGTGTTGGTGAGTGTGGTAGGGTGTGGGAGTGTGGTTGTAAGGGTGTTTGTGAGTGTGTAGAAGGGTGTGTGTTGTGTGTGTGTGTGAAGGGTGTGAGTGTGGTAAGGGGTGAGTGTGTAAGGGTGTGGTGTGGTGAGGGTGTGTGTGTGTGGGTAGCGGGGAGTGGTGGTAAGGGGTGTGTGTGGGTTGGAAGGGTGTGTGGTGTGTGTGGTGTGAGTGTGGTAAGGTGTGTGTGTGTAAGGGTGTGGGGTGTGTGTGTTGTGAAGGGTGTGTGGGTGTGTAAGGGGTGGAGTGTGTGTAAGGGTGTCGTGTGTGTGGTACGGGGTGTGTGTGGTGTGGTAAGGGTGTGTGTGTTGTGTGTAAGGGGTGGTGTGTGTGGGTGTAAGGGTGTGTGTGTGTAAGGGTGTGTGTGTGTGTAAGGGTGTGTGTGTGTGAAGGGTGGTGTGTGTGGGTAAGGGGTGGTGTGGTGTAAGGGTGTGTGTGTGTGTAAGGGTGTGTGTGTGTGTGTAAGGGTGTGTGTGTGTGTAAGGGTGTGTGTGTGTGTAAGGGGTGTGTGTGGTGTGAGGGTGTGTGAGTCTCTTGTGCCCTTCACACTCCCCTTGGCCTTTTACAGTATGTTCTCCTGCATGACGGCAGAGTCAGAGTCTGTGATACACCACCGTGGCCAAGGATGCACACACACACACACACAAACCCTCGCCAAGGATGTGCATACACACACACACACACAAACCCTCGCCAAGGATGCACATACACACACACACACTCGCCAAGGATGCACATACACACACACACACACACACACCCTCGCCAAGGATGCCACACACACACACACACACCTCACTCACCCTTGCCAGGGATGCACATACACACACACACACTCGCCAAGGATGCACACACACACACACACACACACACTCACCCTTGCCAAGGATGCACACACACACACACACACACACACACTCACTCACCCTTGCCAGGGATATAAATAATAATGCCACTGTGCTCTTGCCTCAATCTCATGCACATGTATGCATACAGTATACACACATACCATCATCAACACACACACACACACACACACACTCTTTGCAGATATACTACACACATGCCCTTTTTGCAACCGATATTGGAAAGGTTCTGGCTAAGGTTGCTGCCTGGAAATGCCCGGCTGCCTGCATGCCCTCCATACCTCCCCCCCCCCTCTCGTCTCCCTTTTTAAGCCTTATCAACTGACACACTGACATCACCTAGTCTCCAGTTCTCTCTCCTCTCTATCCTCTCTCTACTCTCCTATCTCTCTCCTCATCCTCCACTTTCAGAAGGTGGAAGGAGAGGATGTGATGAGTCCAAGTCAGAGCTAGCAGAGCACCAGACAGACACCAGGCCTGGGAGGTCAGCAGAGCTCCACACAGACACCAGGCCTGGGAGGTCAGCAGAGCACCAGACACACCAGGCCTGGGAGGTCAGCAGAGCCACACAGACACACCAGGTCAGCAGAGAGCTCCACACAGACACACCAGGTCTGGGAGGTCAGCAGAGAGCTCCACACAGACACACCAGGCCTGGGAGGTCAGCAGAGAGCTCCACACAGACACCAGGCCTGGGAGGTCAGCAGAGCTCCACACAGACACACCAGGCCTGGGAGGTCAGCAGAGAGCCACACAGACACACCAGGCCTGGCAGGTCAGCAGAGCACCAGAACACACAGGTCAGCAGAGAGCTCCACACAGTCACCAGGCCTGGGAGGTCAGCAGAGCCACACAGACACACCAGGCCTGGGAGGTCAGCAGAGAGCTCCACACAGACACCAGGCCTGGGAGGTCAGCAGAGCCACACAGACACACCAGGTCAGCAGAGCTCCACACAGACACACCAGGTCAGCAGAGAGCTCCACACAGACACCAGGCCTGGGAGGTCAGCAGACAGACACCAGGCCTGGAGGTCCTGACCCCGGCAAGCCAGCTGTTGACAGAAGGTCCTGAACATAATGACCACACGCAGCAGTGTGGTGACAGAGCAGGCTTACTGGCATACCTGCAGGCAGGGTCTGTCACCTTCTGTCACACCCGGGAGGAGGGGGAGGGGAGGGAGAAGGGGACAGGTGTGAGTGAGGAAGTGAGAGAGAGAAAGAGATTAAGTCTATTTAATGTGTTTGTGCTTGCTCAGTGCAGGCAGAGTTGTAGGTACTTGCTTTCATCTCTCCTGCTTCCCGTTGTAGATAGGAAAAGCTGTTTATTCACCGGCAGGGGAAAACTCATTAAAGCCTGTCTAGCTGATATGTGACGGATACAGATCACATGATGTCAGTTGAATAGTTCAACAGATAAGGTTAATCTGTTTCAGTTTGTCCTAAGATTACAAATAATGTAATGTTAAGTCTCAGCAGTTTGAGAGGACTGAGGAATAAATTGTTCACTTATTCTGAAACTGTTTAATCCAGGCCCGCTCCTGTCAGACATGGAAAATACTTTACTGAGTTAAATATGGACGTTTTCCACCATGTTATGTCTGCGTTCTTGGTCTCTGGCTAACTGTCTTTCCAAAGAAAGTAACCGTGTGTGTGTGTGTACGGTGTGACCTTGAGTGTGTACGGCGTGACCTTGAGACCACCAGACAGGTCTCTCTCCATCTCTGAACACGATGAGGAACCTGGCTTTCCTGAGCAGCTACATGAACAAGTGTTCATTTAACACCTGGAGGTTCATTTCACTTGAGTGTTAAAACAGGGCCACTATCACCATCATGAACACCCCAGCTGCTAAATTAACACTTTTCAAATCGAGTTTCAGTTTGCAGTAGTGCAGTAGGTCCCCTGGTGCAGTAGGTAGTAGGTCCCCTGGTGGAGTAGGCAGTAGGTCCCCTGGTGCAGTAGGTCCCCTGGTGGAGTAGGCAGTAGGTCCCCTGGTGCAGTAGGTCCCCTGGTGGAGTAGGCAGTAGGTCCCCTGGTGCAGTAGGCAGTAGGTCCCCTGGTGGAGTAGGCTTCCTGATGCAGTTCAGCTGTCCATGGTTCCCTGTTAGATTTCCTTAATGGATTTGACTGTAACTATCCATCCATGAACATTAAATCCCTAAATATGGCAAAGTAAGAAGATTATTCGTAATCCACTTAGCCTCACAGAATATTATCCTAATGTATAGGCAACGTATGAATGAAGCAGTTACTGTAATGCGAGAAGGTTGTGTCTAATACGAAGGTAATCGGTCTGAGGCCTTCCTGTGGGAGGGGCTCTGCATGTGATCCTGGAAACCAGGGACAATCAGAGGGAATTGTGGGTAAACTGGTACCATAGGCTTCTGGGAATGGTTAGAGAAATCTGAGCTCGAGGGAAAGTGATGCAACACACATTCACACACACACACACACACACGCACACACACACACACACACACACGCACATACACACACGCACATACACACACACACACACATCACACACACGCACATACACACACACACATTCACACACACACACACACATCACACACACACGCACACATCACACACGCACATACACACACATCACACACACACCACACACACACACACACGCACATACACACACACACATGCACATACACACACACACACACACATGCACATACACACGCACACACACACAGGCTTCCAATTACACTCTGACACTAGGAGGCACCCTAAAAATAGTGTTCTGGCCAATGAACATTTATGACGGTGCCCTAATTTGTTGTTTGAGTGGATACACACACACCCACACACACACACAGGTACACCACAGACACAAACACACCACATACACACACTCATGCACAGACACAAACACACCATCTAACACGATTCCACACACAGCTTAACACGGCTTGTTGCCCCTGTAGGGTAGCACACCCTGGCTCTGCTCAGTGAAGCCAATCACATGTCAATGAGCGCTCAGAAAGTGGGGTCATGGAGAATGTTGTAATCTCTCCTTCCTGCTGCCCCTCTGCCCGCTAAGCTCTCTGTCTCCTGGGACTTTACACCCACAGCTAACAGCCACGGCACACCGACATGCACTCTGTTTATATTCATTCACCAACAGTTGACTGGTTCATGCTATACGTTAGCAGTATGGATGGTAGGTCTACTGGTGTTACTGGTTCATGCTATA
This sequence comes from Mallotus villosus, assembly GCA_903064625.1. Classification (NCBI taxonomy): domain Eukaryota; kingdom Metazoa; phylum Chordata; class Actinopteri; order Osmeriformes; family Salangidae; genus Mallotus; species Mallotus villosus. The sequence goes on from CAEFZP010000648.1 coordinate 9,655, forward strand.
CGGTAGCCGTATGGATGGTAGGTCTACTGGCGCTGGTGTTCCATAAGATACTTGTTATCAGCTTGCTTGTGTATTGTGCATCATCTGTGTTGAAGTGTTCTGTACCTGTTCAACCCTCTGTTTTAAACCGTATTTTTCCTCCTTTAGACCCATCCTGGTGTCTCCTGCTGTGTGGACGGATCGAGGCGCTGAGTCTGGAGCGCTGGTGCTGAGGTAAGATGCACTCACTCACCCTCTCTCACTCACCCTCTCTCACTCACCCTCTGCTCTCTCTCACTCACCCTCTCTCACTCACCCTCTCTCACTCACGCTCTCTCTCACTCACGCTCTCTCTCTCAATCACCCTCTCTCACTCACCCTCTCTCTCACTCACGCTCTCTCTCTCACTCACCCTCTCACTCACCCTCTCTCACTCACGCTCTCTCTCTCACTCACCCTCTCTCACTCACGCTCTCTCTCTCACTCACCCTCTCTCACTCACCCTCTCTCTCACTCACGCTCTCTCTCTCACTCACCCTCTCTCTCACTCACGCTCTCTCTCTCACTCACCCTCTCTCTCTCTCACCCTCTCACTCACGCTCTCTCTCTCACTCACCCTCTGTCTCTCTCTCACTCACTCTGCTCTCTCACTCACCCTCTCTCTCACTCACTCACTCACTCACCCTCACTCACCCTTTCTCACTCACTCTCTCACTCACCCTCTCACTTACTCACGCTCTCTCTCACTCACCCTCACTCACTCTCTCACTCACCCTCACTCACTCTCTCACTCACCTCTCTCTCTCACTCACCCTCTCTCTCACTCACCCGCCTATTACTCACCAGACACACATACACACCCACACATCATTATTCAGAGCACAACCACCCAGTGAGTGTGTAGGTGAAACAGTGCCAGGCCACAGTGGCGTGTCAGAGTTGGGGAGGGCATGAGTAACAGTCTGTAAGGGAGAAGTCACGGACTCCACTGTGTTCCTGTGTTCATGCCAGCAGGTCAAAGTTTGTTATGGTCACTTAGAGGGAAATAACCCTGGTCAGGAATGAGTTCTGTACATTCAACACAAGACAGAGAGAGTAGAGAGAGTGAATGTGAAGGAGAGAATGGAGAAAAAGAGACTGTCTTTTCTCTTTGTTAATACCCTAGGGAGGTGTGTATCAACTCTGCCCTGCTTTCACTGTGTTTCTCCCTCCTCCTCCCTCCTGTGTCCCTCCCTCCCTCCCTATTCTGTCTCCCCCCTCTTCTCTTCCCCTTCTGTCTGAGGAGAGACAGGAGGAGGGAGACAGGAGACAGAACCAGTTGTACTTCTACTAAATCGGAAGAAGTAATAATGGGATGGATTATTCCTTGTGTGAGAAGGTATGTGTGGCTGAACACACACAACGTACATGTTTAATCCCATAACCACCTGGCTCACTAGAGACACTCATGAGCGTGTGATCCAGCTGACTGCACGTCCACGCTGCGCTGAATCACTCTTAAAGCTACGGCGTCACCCTTCCCTGCCGCACCCCCTCACCTCGATCTCCACCTCGTTCAGTAGGTCAGGTTTAACTTTCACAGCAGAAGCGATGTAAAGAATCTCTCTCTCCCTCTCTCTCTCTCCTCCCTCTCTCTCTCTCTCTCTCTGGGTGAAAGGTGCCAGACCTGAGCTGCATCCCAGTGCACACCTCCAGAGACGGCAGAAGTCCACTCATTCTTCACTCAAACACAAGTACAGATTCTCATGTTTTTTTAAAAGACTGGTAAGTGCTGACTACACTTTTTCACTCAAGTTAAAGTAAAGAAGTGTGGGCTCTGACATACTTCAGTAAAAAGCAGCCATTACTACTACCTGTTGGACCTCACATCATATTAATACAGTAATACATTTAGTCATTTAGCAGACGCTCTTATCCAGAGCGACTTACAGTAAGTACAGGGACATTCCCCCCATATCGAACACAAAAAGACAGTATAGACCCACAGTCCATTCGCCAGGAATCCTTTTTGACACAGACAGTTTCGAATATCTCACTCATATATGGCCATTGGTGATCAGGAATGTCTCTATTCTCAGTCATGTCAACATCGCTAATTCTGTCTGTCTCATTGATAACATATTATACCTTTAGAAACGTATTTTCCAAACCCTTTTTTGTAAATTATTTATTTCACACACATACTGAGAGGAGAACCGAGAAGCCTAAAACAGAGTAAAGTAGAGTACAGTAGAGTGCTCATCAAGAAGTCATCAATGCAAACTGTTTTTTTAAACGTTTTTTTTCCAACCTTCGAAAATACTTTCGTCAACTGTTTTTGAAATCTTAAAAAACACTTTACCGTTAAATAACGTGGTTATTTTGAACTGCTCTTGGTAAATACAGACCCATTCTCTGTCCCTTTAGATATAAGTGTCCGCTAAATGAATAGAATGTGTTGCTGTATGTGCAGCTGCCGGTAGTGTCTGAGTCCATGCAGTTATCTCGTCTATGGCAGTAAAGTCAGTCAGGAATGTGAGAGACCTCCCTCACCCTTCCCCAGGAGAGAGAGAGAGCTGCCGCCTAAGATGATTGCAACACCATGTCCAAGGAGGGTTAACTAGGGCCAGCAGGCCACTGTGTAGGCCCAGAAGCCTGGGGATAGATTTAGAGGGGCTGTGATTGAAGAGGCACATGAAGACAGATATGCAGTTTTCAAAAAGTAGGTTGATGTCCCACTCATGTCCAATGAAACCTACACCTCTCCTAACACTACTGGTTCCCTTGACCATCACATCTAACTGGCTTTTGTACTTAAGTACCTTTTAATGGGAGAAATGTATACATTTAGTTATCCTGTCCCCATGTGTCCCTTCCTACAAGCTGGGATCTGACATTGATCTCTTGTGTTTAATAGGCTTATACAAATAATAACACATTAAACTTTGGGTCTTATCTTACATCTTCTCTGGGTAATTGTCTGAAGGCTTTTATATAGAACACCAAATTATGCTTTATTTTCACATTATTTAAAAGAATAACATTTAGTCTGATCCGTCATTGGGCTGAATGTTGATGTATATACGCTTCAAGATTACTGACCGACCGCAATGAAGTGACATAGTATATATGGGAACAGACTAGTTTCCACGCAGCGATAAGAACTAACATGAGATCGAGTGTGTGGGAAAGTTCTGTGTTTAAACTACCACTGGACAGAAAACTGACCTCAGCCTGATTTAAAACGAGGGTAGGAAACCACGGATCTGTATCAGTCAAAAACCCACTTCATCACGCTGTTCTTTCTATATCCCCCCGGATGAAACAAGTCGTAGGAGTAAAGAAAAACTCCAGCGCTGGATCACACATTAAAACGTCTCTTTGTATAAACAATCAAATATGTTACAGACTGCAGTTAAACCAACAGTCAGTGTTAAAGTACGGTGTGTCTGTTTACTAGCGTGGCCTAGCTACGGTTTGCACGGGAGAACATACTATCTCACCTCTGCTACATGATCTTTGGCAAACTCACACATAAATTCATTCAGATATGACATTCTTTGGGGGGTTTTTGCCCCCGTGAAAAGGGGCCCCAAGATTAGCAAGGATAATGTCTGGCTATAAACGGCTGTAATGTAGAGCTAAAGGCAGTGTTAGAGAACGCTTTTGCACGGCTGCATTAGCTACCATTAGTAGCGCCAGTTGCCAACAGGCTAATCCTGCCAGAAGTGGCGAGTTACGGACTAAGAGAGTGCTGTTTCAAAACAAACACGACAAAAGACCCAACAACCGCCCCTTAATCCACATTAAATGGGAATTAGGCATGCTAACGGACTAGCAAGATAGTACAGCGTCCTGGAAACTTAAAGTGTAGGGCTAAGTGGCTAGAGCTATAGGCCTAAGTAGGCTAGTCGATGCAGGCTAATTTATGTGGTTGTAGGCTACTAACGCTAGGCCTATAGCTTTGTTTTATTTTATAGCCTACCGTGCGGTACCTGGGACTTATTTGAAATGCAGTTTAAAATTGCAATAAGTAGAACATAAAATAAATTAAAATCTGAACTTCCACGTTTTCCTCCAGCTCATGGAAAACCTGCCTCATGGGACAGCATTGCTGAAACATAATTGTCTGGGAAATATAGGGCCGCTCCAAAATTTTAAATCGACATTCCACTGGCACTGAGCTATTTGTGTTGCTAAACCACTCTCAAAGGGCCTCATGATCTTACACGATTTGTTTAAAGGGAGCACATCTTTTTTTTTACTGAAATGATCTTACCTTACCTTTAAATGCCTTTATCCCGAAGAGCTGGACGGTTGAGTTCTCTTAGGAAGCCACGATGGAGAGTTGAAGTTCCTCCTGTTGTCATCGTGATATCCCTACTATCCCATCCCGCCGGTTGTCATAGTGATTGTCCCACTGATGGAGGTAAACGCCAACTCAGTGAAGTCCCAGATAAATCGTATTTATTGAACTTGAAGATCCTTACAATAGCATCTGGTTGCTGTGTAGGCCTACCACATTAACTGTCTGCATTCAAAAGAAGAAATCACTGCACCACGATCACTTTACATGATGTTTTATTCATACAGCTAACGTTTTGGTCTAAGTAGGGGTGTGTAGACACGTCTAGTGGCGGTTTACGCTGTAGTGCTCTTCAGGAGGCAACAGTTACAAGGTCAGTTGGAGTATTTATCAAATGTTTGATGTTGTGGCTATAGTTTAACACACAGGCATTCAAAAGAAGAAATTATGATAACTTGTTATGATAATGGGTTATATCATTCTGCTAATGTTTTGGTCTAAGTAGGCAGTGTAGACGTTTCTTCTTTTGAATGATTTTTGTTTTGACTATGCGTTTGTTTACACATAAGGGAAACTGACCTAACTTGTGTGACACCAGACTCCAAACCTCCTAACATCATAATCCAGACAACCTTCAAAACACAGCAACCGTTTACTCATTTTATATAAAAAAACAATATAATTTGTAAATAAATATGCTTTACTACTGTACACAGTCACAAAAAAACACATTAATATTGGAAAGGAAACAATATAAGTAATGAAATCCAAGGTTACACTGAGATGGCACTTTGACACGCACTCTTATCGCTGTACACACAGCCCGACCATGATGGGGAAGGACTCGGCTTGTAGCAAAGGCTTTATTACTATCTGCACAATGTAGATCTGAGGATGGGCGAGCGTGGACATGTTCTCTCTCTCTCTCTCTCTCTCACACACACACACACGCATACACACATCACACGTTGGGTGTACCAATAAAGACAAACGCGTACATCAAAACAAACGGAAACACAAGGCAATAGCACTGGTTTAAAATCACACACAGCACCTACACCCTCTGATAAAAGAGTTTTTAAATCCACAATAGATTCATTAAAGGAAGGAATTAAAGGAATTCCATGAAAGGAATGTCTAGATAGTATTTGTCTTAATTTTTTTCACAAAAAGCAAAGAGCAGGGCTCTTCAGGTAGCTAGCTTGAGAAGGGGCTGTCCCTGGCACCACACAGGGGAGGGGATGCCAGTATGGACATAACACTGTATAAATAGATCCAATTAAATATGTGGAAAAGACTGAATACTGAAAAAGAATCTTTAGTGTTATAAATTATCTATAGTGAGCAACTGTGACTTGACTGAACTGTGGTGACACAAAATCCAACTCCTCATCCAACGCCTTATCCAACGCCTCATGAGTCCAACGGCAGACATATCTCTCCTCCTACAAAAACAACAAATTAAAGAAGCGAAAAATAATTTAAAAGTATTTTGAGTGTTTTCTCAGCACAGTTTGTGAGGCACAGTTTTTTTTCTCAATGGAATCCAAGCTGCTACAGAATATGTGGTTACTAGTGGTTTCCACGGTGCAAGCCATGACAGATTCAGAATCCCTTTAGACACAAACGACCCCTCGTCCTTTCTCTTGGCATCAGACCATGAAGGAAGTTGTACACATTTACAACTCGCAAAAGGAAGTGACATCACAAAGGGGTTGGATCACCATCTCCCATTGGCTGTTCTGGCTCTGACAGGAAAGGAAGTCTGTGTCGGAGTTCTCTCCTTCCTTCCTGCTTCACAGGAAGTCTTCTACCCCTGTTTCCTCCACGCCTTGACACAGTTGTTCATGATTGGCACTTGGCCACAGTAGAAGTATCCAGTGAAGTTTTTGCATAAATGAATTTGCCAACAAGACCACAGTGGAGCTACACAAGAGTCTCAAACCAGCAGGCGACCGCAGGCTCTGAGACCTCTGTGGTTTTCAGTTTGTTTTCTTTAGCAGCAATACAAGTTCTGTATTCGTTTTTTTTATCGCGGTATATACACAGATGTTACAGTGGGAGGATTTGTTTAAATCAATTTTCTTTGTCACTTCTTTGATGTGTTTTTTTTCTTCTAATTTCTCTCTCTTTCTCTCTTGTTTTCTCTGTGCTTTCTTAGTCTGTTTGTTCTACAGAGAGAGAGAGAGAGAGAGAGAGAGCGCATTGGGTTGAGAGTTCAAAGTGCTGTGCTGTGAAATATTCATGAATATTCCTTCATTTGTGTCTTGTCCGTCGATTGACCTTTCATCTTCGGGGTTTGTCACATCTTAGGAGGCAAAGGAGAGAGAGAAGGAGAGGGGGGAGGAGAGAGAGAGATACATTAGAAAGAGTATTACACAGGAACAAGGCATGAACACACAGGCCTGCACGTACCTGCAGGTCCTCTCGTTCAGCTCTTGTTGGCGCTCTTTGCAGTCGGCCTCCGTGTGTTTACAGGAGCACTGACAGGTCAGCGGGTCCTGAATAAACCAGCGTCTCCTCTTCTCCGAGCATGGCTCACAGTGGCTGGGGAGGGAGAGAGGGAGGGGGAAAAGGGAGAGAGAGCATTATTAAATTGTTATCTCAAACACAACTTTGCTTTTGCTGTAACTTAACATACCTGATCTTTTTTGCGAGTGTGTGTCTGAATGTGCCCCCAGTTGTAGCATGGGACATGAGGGGGTGATACTGCACATGTACACACACTCAAAGTCATGCATGCACAAACGCTCACACATACACACATCGGCCATGAATGCAAGCACGAAGATTACCCCCCCAGCCCCTCTCCCATCCCCCAGATAAGGAGACACCCACCTCTTGGGGTATGGGGGGGTCTGGAGGGTATGGGGGGGTATAGAGGGGTATAGAGGGGGTCTGGGGAGTATGGAGGGGGTATGGGGGGTATGGAGGGGGTATGGAGGGGGTCTGGGGGGTATGGAGGGGGTATGGGGGGGTATGGGGGGGGTATATGGGGGGGGGTATGGAGGGGGTATGGAGAAGGGGTCTGGGGGGGTATGGGGGGGGTATGGAGGGGGTCTGGGGGGTATGGAGGGGGTATGGGGGGGTATGGGGGGGGGTATATGGGGGGGGGTATGGAGGGGGTATGGAGAGGGGTATGGGGGGGTCTGGGGGGGGTATGGGGGGGTATGGAGGGGGTCTGTATATGGTATATGGGAGGGGGGTATGGGGGAACATTTTGAAGATGCTTCACACACAGTGGCTACTGTTAGACATGCATTAGCAGGCCTAACCCTTTGGACTGGCTGTGACTTAATACACGAAACATAACATATGAACTCAGGCTAAACTCAAAGGACCCAACAGCAAACATTCAGATCATATTAATCATTAAATCTGTGAGTTAACGGTCTCATCCGTGTCCTTAGTGGTGTGCAGTAAAATAAGACTCTGTAGGTGAAGTGATAGAAAGATTCAGACTTTATTGAATAAAAGCTGAATCATGGCTTGACTTTCTACTCAGTTAAACATTTCAGTTGGAAAATCAGATACAACTGGTTTGAATTTCATCACAAAACTAGTTGAACAATATTTAAAACCTCCAGTCATTGGAAATCTGTTCTATTACATTGCAGCCATGACTCCGAAGACAATGTGTTCTTTCTGTGGTTGGAATCCTTGTAAGCAACAACAGAACAAAAACAGAATTGGCAACCAAAAGGATTCCTTCGTTTACATAGCTCACACAAGAAGAACAGTGATAGCCATCTTGGCTATCTTCTCATCGCTAACAAAGGCACACTGGGTCTGTGAAGACGACCAAAACCTGAGGGATGAAGAGAAAAGAGAGGAGGAGAGGGACGAGTACTAGACAAAGCAAAGCGAGACAGACTCAACACTCAACATCGAGAGCGGTGATTGCACAGATACCAGATTATTATGGTCTGTAAAGCCATGCTGGTTGGGGTCCTGTTCTGTCACTGTCATTGTGGCACTGTAGCTATCTGGGATTTTGTTATTGTTGCACTGTGTCTGGTAGCTGAGATGTTACTTTACACTGTGTCTGGTAGCTGAGATGTGGTTACTTTACACTGTGTCTGGTAGCTGAGATGTGGTTACTTTACACTGTGTCTGGTAGCTGAGATGTTACTTTACACTGTGTCTGGTAGCTGAGATGTGGTTACTTTACACTGTGTCTGGTAGCTGAGATGTTACTTTACACTGTGTCTGGTAGCTGAGATGTGGTTACTTTACACTGTGTCTGGTAGCTGAGATGTTACTTTACACTGTGTCTGGTAGCTGAGATGTGGTTACTTTACACTGTGTCTGGTAGCTGAGATGTTACTTTACACTGTGTCTGGTAGCTGAGATGTTACTTTACACTGTGTCTGGTAGCTGAGATGTTACTTTACACTGTGTCTGGTAGCTGAGATGTGGTTACTTTACACTGTGTCTGGTAGCTGAGATGTTACTTTACACTGTGTCTGGTAGCTGAGATGTTACTTTACACTGTGTCTGGTAGCTGAGATGTTACTTGACACAGTGTCTGTTAGCTGAGATGATACTTTACACAGTGTCTCTTAGCTGAGATGTTACTTTACACAGTGTCTGTTAGCTGAGATGATACTTTACAGTGTCTGGTAGCTGAGATTTACTTTACACAGTGTCTGGTAGCAGAGATGTGGTTACTTTACACTGTGTCTGGTAGCTGAGATGTGGTTACTTAACACTTTGCCTGGTAGCTGAGATGTTACTTTACACTGTGTCTGGTAGCTGAGATGTTACTTTACACTGTGTCTGGTAGCTGAGATGTTACTTTACACTGTGTCTGTTAGCTGATATGTTACTTTACACTGTGTCTGTTAGCTGAGATGTTACTTTACACAGTGTCTGGTAGCTGAGATGTTACTTTACACAGTGTCTGGTAGCTGAGATGTTACTTGACACAGTGCCTGTTAGCTGAGATGTTACTTTACACTGTGTCTGTTAGCTGATATGTTACTTACACTGTGTCTGTTAGCTGAGATGTTACTTTACACAGTGTCTGGTAGCTGAGATGTTACTTTACACAGTGTCTGGTAGCTGAGATGTTACTTGACACAGTGCCTGTTAGCTGAGATGATACTTTACACAGTGTCTCTTAGCTGAGATGTTACTTTACACAGTGTCTGTTAGCTGAGATGTTACTTTACACAGTGTCTGTTAGCTGAGATGATACTTTACAGTGTCTGGTAGCTGAGATTTTACTTTACACAGTGTCTGGTAGCTGAGATTTTACTTTACACAGTGTCTGGTAGCAGAGATGTGGTTACTTTACACTGTGTCTGGTAGCTGAGATGTGGTTACTTAACACTTTGCCTGGTAGCTGAGATGTTACTTTACACTGTGTCTGGTAGCTGAGATGTTACTTTACACTGTGTCTGGTAGCTGAGATGTTACTTTACACTGTGTCTGGTAGCTGAGATGTTACTTTACACTGTGTCTGTTAGCTGATATGTTACTTTACACTGTGTCTGGTAGCTGAGATGTTACTTTACACTGTGTCTGTTAGCTGATATGTTACTTTACACAGTGTCTGGTAGCTGAGATGTTACTTTACACTGTGTCTGGTAGCTGAGATGTTACCTTACATGTTAAATACAGACTGTTTATTGACTGACCACCGACATTCTTGAAACTTAGTTCTAAGTATATACTTAGTTAGAACTATGCCCTCTCTTCTGGCCCTTGATCTTCTGCTGTACTTTGTAAATGCACTATTTATCTCTATTCACTAGAGGAGACCTCCACCCCACCACCCATCACAGCACCCCGTTACACCCGAGGGAGGTGGGGGAGGACCTGCACAGAGGGCTGGGAAGGGGTGAGGGGGAATGGGTGAGGGAATGGGGGAGAACAGGGGAGAAGCGGTGGGAGTTGGAGGCAGATCATGGGGGAGCTTGAAAGTCTGCTTCTGCTGTGACTACTCGGATGTTCAGTGAACTCAGGAGCCTGTGTAGCTAACATGCTAATCAAACTCTGCTAGCTAAGGTGCTTCCAGTGCTAACTTTATGCTAAAATGCTAACAACGCTAACATATTAGCCAACGCAGAAATAGACTGACAACTCAATGCGTGGGTTGGATTTTAGTGTCAGTGGTGTAGCTGATGGGTACGGAGAAACATTCTGCCAATCAGTGTGGACAGCGGGCAAATTAAACGGCGCAAATTCAATCAATCAATCAAATTAAAAAGGACAAAACAGCTTTTCCCACACGAGCGTAAAGGCCAACTGAACAGCACTCAGGCGCAGGAAGGAGGCGGAACTGACATACGATTCACGAGTCTTTTTGTCTCTGTTTTTCTTTCTCTTTCTCTTTTGGCCTTTGCCCCTCCGGGACGTTCTGGAAGTGAAGAAGAGGCAGAGGAAGGCAGGACGTCTGAGAGGACTAGGAGGGTTAGGGAGGCAACACGGCCACATGGAAGATATGATGTCAGTCGGCTGACCAATACGTCAATGGATGGGTATATATTACTATATAGTAGGCCTACTTGTACTTATATACATGATATATATCATATATTATCCAACAGAGTGATATAAGGCACATGCACCTGTTTCTTTAAAACATCTCATGTTCACATTAGACAAATAGAGTTTATGTGATTGTTTGGCTGGAGAAAACCCAGTTTGTAGCCAAACCCCTCCCTCAGAAGGTCTCACAAACTGAGAACAATTACACTGCTCTATTTCAGCCCTGTTCCTGTTCTCTGGCCCAGTTCAGCCTCCAGAGTACAGCTTCCAGGAACCTCCAGCCAAGCTTCTTGATCTGCCCCGTCACCTCTCAACAGGAGACAGACTGCAGGTACCAGACTACCCCAGACTACCCCAGACTACCCCAGCACTCAAACACCCGATAAATAATCCCACTCCAGTTCCTGGGTAAAAGTCCCCCTAGGGTTGGGTATAGCTCAGTGTGCCTTTGAGTACAGATCAAGAGGTTGCAGGTTCAAATCCCCCCCGTGGATAAAAGCGTCTGGTAAGTGAGTACATTAATATGGACCACCACTGCTTTGCTAAACAAGCCTGCTTAGGTCGTGAGGTATATGCAGAGAGACCCGCTAATACAACACGGATCACTGCTCAGCAAACACCAGCAGGTTAACGGCTGAGCCCCCCCCCCTCACCACACCTCTCTGATCATTAACCTCCCGGTAGCAGCTAAGCAGCGGCCAGAGGTCAGAGGTCACAGAGGAGTACGGTAGCTCAACAGGAGTTGAACGACCCCCGGAACATTCCAGAAGACTGAACCATAAGCAGTTAAAACACAAGGTCAGCCACGGCCTCAAGATCCCATTCTTATCTACATCGTAGGAGACGTAAAAACGTACATAAACCCCCAGCGGAGAGGCATGTTTCTATCCCGTGGCGGCGGGAGAGTCCAGGAGGGGAATGGCCCTCAGATCCTTAAACCCTGTTCTGTTGTTTAGACAAACAAACCGTCTTAAACTCGGATCATAAAAAAGTGACGAAAACCCCCGAACCCAGTCTGAAGAGGGCGACGCTAACATCAGAGGAGGCAGTAAAAGAGAGGCGAGAGCTCTGTAGCTGGTGGGTGGCGATCGTGATAGTGAGAGAGGAATGAGGAAAGCAGGTGAGTAACAGAACGGTGAAGAGGATGTAAAAGGCCAGGTGCAGAGAGGGCGACGACCTCGTTCACCTGAACAGCATTCTGGGAGATTACGTGCGTAACGCAGCTATGATTCAGCAAATGAATTGATGTCATCAAAATGATAACGGAACGAGAAGTGGATCCAGATGATTTATGGTAAATCGACAGAGAGAGAGGGAGAGAGACGGAGAGGGAGAGAGAAGAGAGAGAAAGAGAGGGAGAGAGACAGAGAGTGACAGAAAGACATAGAGAAAGAGAGACGTATAGAGAGAAAGAGACGTAAACAAGAAGGAAACAGAACAGGCTCCCACAATCCCCTGCCAGAGTCTAATCACCGAAACAGTTTCTACTCACTTTTCTCTCTGTTCTTTCACCTCTGGCTTCGGCCTGAAACAGACAAACAAACGGCATGAGATGACATCGCACCCCAGCGCTTTTGTCCAGGTAAACAGTACGCATCATCAACGTGAGACGGACTGCCTGTGAGGTCCTCCATACACACTTGGTCTCTCTGAGTCGCCATGGCAATACTGGCTTCCCTCTCCCACAAGACTGGCTTTCTCCAATTTCTTTACGCAAATTGTTTGTGTAACATGCATACCTCACCCCCCCCCAAACACTCCACACACACGCACACCACTAACACCCACATCTGACAACAATAGTGGCTTGTCAAGTAATTTAATTGCTCAACTGGACAGCTCTGTTGCTGATAGCAGTGTGGAGCAACAGGACCGCTGGCAGAGCTAACAGCTAATCCACAGAACATGGGGCCAGGAGTTGGGAAACTGTGTTTAATACTCGTAACTCTGCTCTGAGGTCAAAGAAAACTTCAACACTAACTGGAAGAACATGGTTCATGTTCATCCAGTTCTGATTTAGACATCAGCACTCTAGGGCCAAGGCTTTGTCCTCTATGGGAGACAGAAAGGCTTCCCAAGAAGTCTCCTCATTCAGAAAGGAGTTTTTGGTGGCTGTTTCTGGCAGTGGTGGACATGGTGGTGTGATAGTCCTAACCCTGGGATGAGGCTTGTGACGGAGGGTTGTAAAGGAATCAACGTCACTCATTCACCTGGACAGCATTCCTGGAGATTATCTGACACAGCTATGATTGGTCATAAACATGATAATGGAAAGAGAAGTGGATCCAGCCCTGAATAGCGTGTCTGTGCTTCAGCTGTTGATTCACTATCAGAGACACAGCGTTCTGTAGAGAGCTGTGCTTCAGGGCTGTGTTGGTTCACTATCAGAGACACAGCGTTCTGTAGAGAGCTGTGCTTCAGGGCTGTGTTGGTTCACTGTCAGAGACACAGCGTTCTGTAGAGAGCTGTGCTTCAGGGCTGTGTTGATACACTATCAGAGACACAGCGTTCTGTAGAGAGCTGTGCTTCAGGGCTGTGTTGGTTCCCTATCAGAGACACAGCATTCTGGAGAGAGCTGTGCTTCAGGGCTGTGTTGATACACTATCAGAGACACAGCGTTCTGTAGAGAGCTGTGCTTCAGGGCTGTGTTGGTTCACTATCAGAGACACAGCGTTCTGTAAAGAGCTGTGCTTCAGGGCTGTGTTGGTTCACTATCAGAGACACAGCGTTCTGTAGAGAGCTGTGCTTCAGGGCTGTGTTGGTTCACTATCAGAGACACAGCATTCTGTAGAGAGCTGTGCTTCAGGGCTGTGTTGGTTCACTATCAGAGACACAGCGTTCTGTAGAGAGCTGTGCTTCAGGGCTGTGTTGGTTCACTATCAGAGACACAGCGTTCTGTAAAGAGCTGTGCTTCAGGGCTGTGTTGGTTCACTATCAGAGACACAGCGTTCTGTAGAGAGCTGTGCTTCAGGGCTGTGTTGATACACTATCAGAGACACAGCGTTCTGTAGAGAGCTGTGCTTCAGGGCTGTGTTGGTTCACTATCAGAGACACAGCGTTCTGTAGAGAGCTGTGCTTCAGGGCTGTGTTGGTTCACTATCAGAGACACAGCGTTCTGTAGAGAGCTGTGCTTCAGGGCTGTGTTGGTTCACTATCAGAGACACAGCGTTCTGTAGAGAGCTGTGCTTCAGGGCTGTGTTGGTTCACTATCAGAGACACAGCGTTCTGTAGAGAGCTGTGCTTCAGGGCTGTGTTGGTTCACTATCAGAGACACAGCGTTCTGTAGAGAGCTGTGCTTCAGGGCTGTGTTGGTTCACTATCAGAGACACAGCATTCTGTAGAGAGCTGTGCTTCAGGGCTGTGTTGGTTCACTATCAGAGACACAGCATTCTGTAGAGAGCTGTGCTTCAGGGCTGTGTTGGTTCACTATCAGAGACACAGCGTTCTGTAGAGAGCTGTGCTTCAGGGCTGTGTTGTTACACTATCAGAGACACAGCATTCTGTAGAGAGCTGTGCTTCAGGGCTGTGTTGATACACTATCAGAGACACAGCGTTCTGTAGAGAGCTGTGCTTCAGGGCTGTGTTGATACACTATCAGAGACACAGCGTTCTGTAGAGAGCTGGCACACAGGTTCACCTGTTCAGGTGTTTGAGATTGGGACCGAGAAAAGATGACAGGAAGACCTATGTGGAGACCATGGTCTTAGATGAGCAGTGTGTGTGTGTGTGTGTGTGTGTGTGTGTGTGTGTGTGTGTGTGTGTGTGTGTGTGTGTGTGTGTGTGTGTGTGTGTGTTTCTTACCTGCATTCACAAGTATTGTGTTCTGTAAAACTCATAAAAATATCATTTTGTTGCCTTTGCGGTTTTATTCTTTTTATCTGGGGAGACAAAGAGAGAGATTGTGTCAGTGTTGTTGAGAGAAAGAAAGAAAGATGGAGGGAGAGATGGAGGGAATATTTGTGTGTTGGGTACAGGTTAGGGAAGGGGGTTAAGAGGTCTGGAGTCAGGTCATGGTGTACCTTCTCGTAGTGACATCATGTTTTGGGGTGATGGAGGAGGGGTTAGAGGTGAGGTTAAAAGGTCAAAGGTCACGTCTTCATCTCCATGGAGATGGTCAGAGAGAACGAGGATTCAGAGTTCAGAGGGCAAGCCGACCCAAGTGACAGAATATTATACTTAAAGTCTACTTACAAAGGATAAGTACAAACATACGTCCATATACTAAGGATGTCAACAAGTATGTGCATTATGTGTAGTAATGTAAAAAAAGTCAACTTGCTTTCCACTTGGGTATACTTGTGTCAGGTGAGAAAGTAAGAAGTATGATAGTGAGAGGTCAAGGGTCAGGGGTCAGAGCTGTAGGGTGAGAGGTCAGGGAGGTGTAGGGTGAGAGGTGGGGAGGTGTAGGGTGAGAGGTGGGGAGGTGTAGGGTGAGAGGTCAGGGGTCAGGGTCTGACCTCCATGGTGATGTTGTGTGTTGAGGTGGGGAGGTGTAGGGTGAGAGGTCAGGGAGGTGTAGGGTGAGAGGTGGGGAGGTGTAGGGTGAGAGGTGGGGAGGTTGTAGGGTGAGAGGTCAGGGAGGTGTCA
>CAEFZP010000648.1:30000-33234 GCA_903064625.1 Mallotus villosus
GCTAGAACTTGTCTAAACAGTAAACTGGCTGCTGTAAAGGCGTTAGGTCCGTTCCGGTCCCACTGTCGGAGCGACACCTGGACGAAAATCCTTTGAGCATAACGTCTTGCTTTCAACTGTTGCCAATAATTTTCAAGATATCCAGAAACATAAGAATCCAGGACGCGTACCTTCTCACATTGTTCTGTAATAAATCTTTATTTTCTTGAAAGGCAATTGCAATCCACATTACAAAAGTAATCCCATACTTGGTGTCCCAGCCGTTTCCAAGTGCGTGTCCATTGGAAAAAGGGAAAATGCGGAGACCGAAACTTTCGCTCCTGCAACTGTCGTGCCAGTCTAGAGCTCCACTTGAAATCACATTCACTGAATCAACATTCTGGATTTCCTTCAAAACTTCTCTCCGTGTGATAAACCGCCGTTTGATTTCCACTTCCTGTTCCTTCTACCAATTCGTTTGATCCAGTCAGTCTTCTTTCCTCTCTGAATCGTTAACACATCACCGTAAAAGATTCTCGAGGTCTAAAATTTCTCCGTCTCTTCCAGTCGCGAGGACGCTGTCTGCTCAGACGGTCTGTCTACTGGCGGATTGGGATCTTTAGACGCCGCTGATTGGCTGCTGGTGAATGGAGGGGGCGGTCCTATGTTTGCGCACTGGCCCGAGCCCGTTGGAGCTCTCAGGAGGTTTTGAAGTTCATCTATTAAACCTTGACTTTGGTGATAACCTCAAACACGAACTACTGTAAAAGCGGAAAAGTCCGTTAAAGTGTAGGGCTGCATGGTTTGTACTAGGCCTACATTGGGTTTGTTCCGTATGTGTGGCGTGATTTTATATGACAGGCCTATTAAAATGACCATATAGGCCTACGCCGTTATAGGTTAATAAAACCATGTGACATTATAAGTAAACAAACAAACATGTAAGTAAGAACATTAATAGATTGATCTTTCAACGAGTCCGTCACACCAGCTCCTGCAGTTCAGTTTAACAGGAACAGCGTTGTCATTTTATTATGTGAACACAGTGACACTTTGTCTGCAAATTTGAATGTGTTTTATTAGATATATTACGGAATATGTAGCCTAACTATTACGTAGAGCAGAGATATGCTATGTGTAATCCTGTACCGCGTCCAACTGCGTAGATCATGGAAACTCCCGTGCGACAAAAAGGGAAATTAACCGGAATATCACTTCTCATGCATCCGGTGAAATCCCTTGACATTGGATTCGAACCGAATTAGGACTAGGGAGATTTGGTGCGTGTGTGTCTCCGACCACGTACAGGTGTGTGTGCGTGCTTTCGCGAACGCAGTCGTGCCGGTCGGTTCCAGCACATGTGATGTCAGCGTTGGTCATCCCAGCGTCACTGTGCGTCGTTGTCATGGAAAGTTGGAGCGTGCGTGTTGTGTCGTGTGTTTTTTTTTCCCCTCGGTCTCACAGAGCTAAAAAGGGTTTCTGGGTTTCCTCTGCTGAGATCTGCAGGTGTCCGCGAGGGACCTGACAGCCGCAGATCAAAAAAAGACCGATCCGTTCAAATCTTTTGCGAACGTGCGCAATTGCACTCTCCCAAAGGTCAAGGAATTATAATGAGTTTAATAGTCTATTTGTGCGTTTCGATTAAAAAATATATAATTTCTGAAAATGTAAAACCATCTGCATATATTCCTCTTCCTGATCGTCATAATTTCATATAATAGTGGAAGAAAACATTTCACACAGTCTGGTAATAGTCTTATCCGACAGTGAATATCAACAACAGTTTTCAGACCGTCTGATTTACATCACAAAGGAAGTGAACATGAGAATTTCTGAATGAGAATATTGTGAGATCTGCGTCCAATCAAAGCTCATAGCAAAGCTGCGGTGCTGCCCTCTGCTGGAGGGTTAGAGTACTGCAGGCGAAACAAACTGCACAGCCACAGGAAGTTCACAGCCAAGGAGAGATGTTGTGCTTAAACACTTTTTTGGTAGCTAACCTATGGATCTGGTATGTATGTATTGAGGCCTTTCTGGGTGTGTGGGTGTGTGTGGCGGGGTCAGATGGTTGAGCGGTTAAGGAATCTGGCTATTATCAGAAGGTTGACGGTTTGTTTCCCGGCTGTGCAGAATGACTAAGAGCGTCTGCTAAATGACTAAATGTAAATGTGTGTATGCGTGTGTGTGCGTGTGGGTGTGTGTCAGTAAGTAAAAGGGTTAAATAATAGTGACGGAGGAGAAATGAAAAAATGCCAAAGAATGAAGTGACGCTTTGTCAGGAAGTTTGTGAACGAGAAAGAAAGAAAGAGAGAGTGAAGGACAGAGGGGAGGGGAAGAGAGAGACAGGAAGAGGGGGAAGAGGAGAGAGGGAGATGGGCTGGAGAGGGAGGAGAGAGAGAGAGGAGGGAGAGGGAGAGAGGGAGATGGGCTGGAGAGGGAGGAGATAGAGAGAGGAGGGAGAGGGAGAGATGGGATATGGGTCTGTGAGGGCTGGAGTAGATATATGTAGTGTGCGATGGATGATTGGGATTTGGCTGGAGAGTTTAGCGAGTGAGCGCTGCTTGAGCGATCCTTTCAGTTTCCCAATGCTTTTAGAGTTGCTGGCTGGAGTGTCAGGTGAGCATGGGATGAGGAGAGTTTCTTGGCTTCATAGTTTAATTGAAGAATAACACACAAGTTCATCAACCGTGTCACCAAGCTCTCTGTTTCTGCTGACTCAGAGAGTGTGTGTGTGTGTGTGTGTGTGTGTGTGTGTGTGTGCGTGTGTGTGTGTGTGTGTGTGTGTGTGTGTGCGTGTGTGTGTGTGTGTGTGTGTGTGTGTGTGTGTGTGTCTGAACACACAGAAGTACGCCATGTGCGTTTACTTTGTTCCTGCTGACATCGAGTGAAACATACACACACACACACACGCATGTGCACACACACTCTTATTGGAACACACACACACACTTAATGAGGTCTCTTGTTCCTGCTTGTAAAATAACATCATCCCCCAGTACACTCTCACGTGAGATGCACCTGTTACTGCTGCTACTCGCTGCTGCGTCAGTCCTCACACACACATCATTACACACTCATCACACACACACTCATATCATTATCACACATCTCTACAGCATTATAATCATATCTTTAGATATTTGCTGGATATTTCCTAATCCACACCATCTACGAAGCCTACAGACACGCTGATGTTGATGTTGCAAATTACAGGATTTTCTGTAGACTTTATTCCCCCCCCATTTTCTTTAATTT
>CAEFZP010000649.1:0-103394 GCA_903064625.1 Mallotus villosus
GCTCATTTATCAATAGTATTCAGTGGCCATCGGGAGAATTCACGGTGGGCCGCTCTGCCCGCTCATAATTGTTCCAGCAGATCGCGTGCTTTCTCTTTCACACACTGAATAATACGATATGTGTTAAGTTACTGTGTGACTGACTGATAGTAAGCTAAGATAGGTTTTAATCTAAATAGCATGATCAGACCGTGCATTAAAAAGTGCCGTTTTCAGTTGTCGCCCTCTCTTTCTCAAGTGCGTCTAAGGTTGTTGCCACGGAGACAGCCCTAAACAATATTTTTTTTTGTGGAGTTAGCAAGATTAAGCTGATGCGAAAATAATCAAATGGATGGGGAAAAGATGCCAGGAGGAACTGAAAAAGGCAGGTAAAAAAGAAAGATCTGTCACTTCATAGTGTCCTGCAAGGGTGGGAAAAATATGTTTTCTCAAAAGCCCTGGTCCAAATCAAATTTGGGTTATAATTTCCGGAGAATATTACAAAATGAGTCCAACGAAATGTTTATATAAGCCTACAGAAAGCTCAAAAAACGATTTTGCACCAGCTACCAAATCTCACGCCAAGGTTTTTTGAAAAGTTGGCAGCCCTGCAAAATGAACGTTTACTTGCCACATAGTTTGTAATTCTATTAGGCCTACTTAATTTTCAGTGTTTTGAATATCTGGGGTCACTACAGCTTTGTGGGGTCACAAGCCAAAAAAGGTTGGGAACCACTGCCTTACACCCTCTCCTCTCCCATAACCCTAACTCACACTTGTTCCTTGACAGAGCCTCTCCACTTCCTTGGTTCTCTAGCCACCCTATATACATGCACATACAGGCCGACTCTCGCTCTCTCTCCCTTCCTCCTTGTCCCTAGACATTTAAATTGAGATTACCGCTTCTGGTCTTCCGAGGTCACTGGAGTGAACACCACTTAACTTTTCGATGCCACGCCAGAGTCCCTTGACAGTCCTTAGTTGTAGGCACGGGCCCCTTTACCTGCACCACATTTGTTTGCTTCCATAGGTGCACGAAAATCGAGGTTGTGGCCGGTTAGGATTCTGCATATTCCCGTCTATTATGGCATGCGCCTGCAAGGGGCATTTTTGACCACCTTTTTATTTGCTCTGCGGAGCCTCTCTCTCTCCCCCCCTTACCATATTTTTGTTATTTCTTACCTCATGTCTTGCTTTCGCTGCACTCGTGGGCGTATGCGGTTGTCTCCATCTGAGCGCCATGGCACTCGTGTCCCTTTTATTAACCCCTTCCTTCCCTAGCACAACGTTCAGCAGATGTCCTCTACTCTTCATACGTCCGGGATTGGGTATAGCTTTCTTATCTTTTCAGGCAGGCCCCTCTTAGCTTTTAAGATCAGGTTAGCTACCCGGCCAGGTATGGCACACACTCGCACACCCATACGCATCCATACACCCCTTCACACCCTCCCCTCGTGCCCCCTCTCATCCTCTCCCGTATCCTCTTCAACAGTTTCCATCACCACCCGGACCCCAATGTCCCCTTTCCTCCGCCAGGAGCACCGCCCCACCTGGACTGATGTCCTCCGTGGCACCAGACGCGCCAAGGGCCTAGAGTCGCCTGTCCGTGGCAGGAGACGCCACCTTGATGTCCCCTCTATACCTCGGCACAAACAAGGGAGGGGTCGAGGACCCCCTCGTCATCATTGTTCCCGTTTTGGCCATGCCCAAGGCCCTGGTGACGGTTGCCCTTCCGGCCATTCCCGTTCTCCACCCAGGCCCTCCTCTGACAGCAGTCATGGTCCCCCTCCCCCGTCTGCACGTAGGAAAGGGCCCCGTGGACGGCAGCCACGCCGAAGCCCAGGCCCCTCCATCAGATGCCACGGCTGTGGACCCGTGGCCTCCACCAACGACACTGCCACCACTGTCCTTGCCTCTGCACCGCCTACCACACCTCTGTCTGGCCTCCCACAGATGGCAGATAGGTACACGGTTTCCCGTAGGAAGGCTTGCCTGACTTACGGGTAGATACACCATCGCCGCTGGCAAAATTAATTTGTCGTGCCATCAGGGATCTCCACAACCTGACGGATGTGACTGCCTTCCTGGAGGACACGATCCCCCCACCGGGCTACCATCCCAAATTTGACTTTCTCTCTGCCTTCTACATACCTTCGTCGTCTGGCTGTCAATTCTTGGCAGACCTCCAATCTGCGACGGAGAACTATTTCAGGTACCATTCCCTGAAAATGCACTACGCCATCAGTCTGGAGACCATCGCTATTTCCCTTCTGGAAATACCGGACTCCTTGGACTGGACCGACGCCTGGGAGCTGGGCTTTCGCTGGGCCTCACGTGACCTGGCTACTACAGTTTCACAGAGGACCTTACACCGGGCCATGGCACTCCTGCCGTGTGACTTGGTGAGACTGAGTACTGCTTAACCCTCAAAGGCCATCACCCAGACGGCGGAGCCGCCACAGCCCCCTCTACCTGTGGCGCAACGCATCATCCAGCCAGACTATGGTTGCTTGCAATGGCAATGTTACTGGGGCTGGTCACGGCAAGTTTGTTCGTTTTGTTTGGAAATTTAAATTGTTAGTGGAATGGGTTTTGTTTGAATAAGAGTTTAAAGAAAAATGACTGGTGTGGTGAAACTGTTTGGTTAGCTGTCAGTTCTGACCCAATAAAGGTACTTCTTGACTTTAAAGATCTCTCTTTCCCTTCTATTGCACACACCTCTACTGGTGTCTCTCTCCTCTTGCACCCAACACACCCCCTCCCCTCGACCTCTCTTCTCTGGTTCCTCTTTCTCTCTCCTGCATATCACTACTCTTTCCTAGCGTGTGTCTCTTCTCTTGCACACACACACACTGTCCTGACACCTCTCTACAGGTATATTTCTCTTTTGCACCCAACACACACACACTCTCTTTTAATCTCCCTCTACTGCTCTCTCTCTCCCCTTTTTCCCTTGTCTTTTACACACCAACACTCACTCTCCCTCCACCTCTCCTTACTGACTCCTCTCTTCTATTGCACCCAAAACACACACACTCTCTCGACCTCCCTTCACTGGTCTCTCTTCTCGTGCACCCAACACACTCATATCCCCACACTGGTCTATTCCCCCCTCCTTGATCTCTTGTCTGGTTTCTTACTCTAATATGCGCCCACTCAAATGCTCTACCTCCCATCTGGTCTCTCCCTCTTTAACCCCCTTCCCTGACCAAGTCCCTCCCCTCCATCTTCTTATCCTTACAACCTCGCCCTACCCCCTCTCCCCTAAGCCATTCACCCCATGCCTAACCCCAAGTCCCTCCTGCTTTAACCCTAATGCTGGGTACACTAAATCATTTTTGGAATCTGAAGATTTTCAACATGTGAGACCACAAACATGAAGACAAAAAAATCCTAGACCGAGCCCTGACCTCAACACCTTTGGGATGAACTAGAACAGAGATCCAGGCCCTCTCGTCCAACATCAGTGTCTAGGAGAGGTTTTAACAATGTTTTTTCTTATAGTAGAAGGCCCTCTGTCCTCCAGGGTAGCAGGGTACCTGAATCACAGGGAAGGTACTCTGTCCTCCCACAGTGCCTGTAACACCCTCTTCCACAGTCACTGTCTTGGGTTTGGGTTTGGTCCTTTGGCATACGTGGGTCCAGTTATGAACTTTGCAAACTGAATTGGAGTTCTGTAATCCTCAAATTGACTTACTGAATTGTTCAACTGTCAATGTTGAGTAGAAATAAATGATCAAACCCAACTCTTATCCGTAATACAATTTCCAGTCACCTTTTAGTTTCTAATCATTTCCAACTAAAACATTTAAATAACTCGGCTTATTAAAATTAATGTATTCAGTCTGTGGTACTTTCTTTTCCATTAACTGAAGTGACCCTATACTATTTTGTCATTCCAACATGCAATTCATATACTGCATTACCTATTGGATGAACAAAGGTTGACTGATGTCAATTACTATATAATATAATAATATACTATTCAAACTTTTTACATCCCGTACCACCTCAGAAAATATTTAACTCCAAACCACCACCATGACCAACGTTAAAATACAGTAGTGTAAGCCTACCCTATTGAGCTACACACAGTTCACGCAGTAACTATCGTGGATGTTTGCATGCGTCACTACCCGGGAACAGTCAGGTAGTAGCGCGTGCCAACATTTATCTTTGTTTCGAAACAAAAATATTATTGGGAAGGCAAAACTTATTTTAACATGTCAATGGTATCAAGGTTAAGTTAATTAAATCTTTCTGAGATTCCTCCGCATAGCACTGGAAGGGTGCACCCATACCACTAGTGGTACGCTTACCATAGTTTGAGAACCACTGCTAAAGACTGTTGTATGCCTGTAGGTAGCATGTACCCAAAATAATCAAAAGATACTGTCTTTTGTGTAGGAACACAAGTTGTATTTGTATCTGAACTAATTTCTAAGCAAGTTTTGGAGGACACAGTGAGGCCTGCTGGGATGGCTGGGGACAGAGCCTTCTGAGAGGAATCTGGACATCTGACCCTCCTCAGGATCATCCTAATAGCAGTGGGATTGTTGGGGTCTTCACACAGGATGGACTTCCAGATGTCAGGAGCCTTGTTGGCCTTAGAGCCCTCGAGGTCAGGGGTTTTGAGATGTACTAACAGTACCCATACTTTTCCCACTAGAACACAAAGACTTGTGTTGGTCCTGTAGACCACCGCTGTCATTAAACGCAGACATCTTCAATCTGTTTGATGTGGATTTCTGAAAATGAAACTGTTTGAATCTGTTGGCATAATATTCTTTCATAATACCCCTTCGAAACAGCAGTCAGGCATCCCCTTATAGTTTGTGTATCTAAAATCTAAGTTATAAGCGTTATAAATTAAATGGATAAGCTTAAACACATGCTCCATTTTGATTGTCTTCTGAAACGATATTTGATATTGACTGCAGCTCAACAGTGTCAAATAAGTTGCTATCATAAATGTTTTATGGATTTCAGCTACTACTGTGGAAAAATAAGTTTGCTGTTAGAGCGCCACCAAAGATTGTCAAACAACATGTATTTTGACGAATAGAATTCTGGAGCAGACTGTATTGTGACATTTAGTTCTAACATTCCAACCTACACAGCAAGCTAGAAACAAATATCTATTATGAATCAAAACATAACATTTGAACATTTCTCAGAAAATGGAAAAGGTGAGTCTTGAAAAACATGATAAAATGATCAATTTAAAGTCTCTAATGTAATTGTAACTTTATACTCAAAATGTGCCAATACACTATATAATTATAGATCAAAACGGTTAGCTACTGCTAAACAAAGTAATTCAAATGTTTACACATCCCATATAATGGGGTCCATGTTCTTTTTCCATGTAGCAACATCATGTTAATGTGCCAGTGGTCAAATGGTCAAGCCTCTGGTCTCTGAAGGGTGCAGCCGGACCAGAGCTCTAGCCACCTACCAGGACAGAACCCCTGTCCTGCATCCCTCTGAGCCCAACAAGGCTCCTGGCATCTGGGAGTCCATCCTGTGTGAGGACCTCAACAACCCCACTGCTATCAAGATGATCCTGAGGAGGGTCAGATGTCTAGACTCCTCTCAGAAGGCTCCGTCCCCAGCCATCCAAGCATGCCTCCGTATGTCCAGGCCTGAGACTGAGAAAGACTGAAGGAAGATAGACCAGCTCAGCCAAATGCTACAAAACTTGCTTAGCATATACTTATTTAGATACAAATAAAACCTAAAACAGTTTGACAGTATATTTTGATTATTTGGGGTACATGCTACCCACCGGCATACAACAATAGTCTAATTTGTCAATAGTCAACCTTTGTTCATACACTATGTAAATCAGTATATGAATTGCATGTTTGAATGACCAGGCCTGTTCCAAAGTGCTGTGCAACATGTGGAGGGCAGAGCCAGTGAGGTGGCAGGTCAGCTGAATGGACCGAGAAAGAGGAAATCAGGAGAGACCAGCTCAGACTTGATGGACCTGAAGATGAGCCCCCTTGTTTCAAAGAGAGCATGTCTGACTGTTCAGCCTAAAAGGGTCCTCAAGATCCGCTCTTTATTCAGAGAGAGGCAGTGACAGGCAGTGCTCCAGCCACATGTCAGTCAAGGCACCTGGCAGCAGGGGGAGCAAGAGAGCAGACAGAGTGAAGGCGGAGAGCCCAGCTCAGCCAAACGCTCACGCAAATGAACACATTGACAGAGAAGGGAGCTGTAATGCTGTATCTTTCATTTGTTTTATCCATACAAGAATGTACAATGAATACCATCAACACAACACATGCTCACACAAACACACTTGAAAATAAATCAGCTAAAGGTGGTTCATCATCATTGTTTTAATGTCTACTGCTAAATGAGGCATCAATTAAGAAACCTTAATTATACCATTATACAATCACATTTGACCCACAATTAATAGTGGACAGTGAATGCTGACTGTCGAATTGCCTTTGATTCAGTCAGTAACTGCCTAAGGATAGAAGCTGGTAATCTGAAACAAAAGACAGAAGAAAGAACATGAATGAACATTAATTTTACTGGTTAATCCCAGCATAATCTGGTTCACTTTCATGTGTAAAGGAACAAAGAAGATTTTGATCTTCCTTCTTGTGGATTCTATAAACTCCCAGACTACCAAAATCAACTTTACATTTTGGGCAGTACATCAGCAGAGCCTAGGAATGAGAGGAGCTGAATGAGTGTCAACAGGTGAACTAGAAGAAAAGACCACAGACACTCATAGTAGCGTTCATGATTGACTCAACACTGCTTATATTTATCATGTTAGTGGGCTGGATCTTTAGCTGAAGACATGCTGCCTAAGGGCAAAATAATGAGTTGTTGGACAGAAATAGATTAATCAAATAAAGACAACTTAGATATCTTTTTTAAATCTAACTTTCATTTTATTGTATTTATTTTCTTGCAAAAATGTTAACAAATACAATGACAGTTCAATCAACACATAACACATTATAGCATGTATTGTTAATACAATATCTGAATTACATTTGGAGGAGAAGACATTTTAAAAGTTAAGTCAACCCAAAATTGACCAATAAGAGGGCATTTAAAAAATGATCAATAGACTCACTATCAGTTTTACAATTTTTTGTAGGTCCATGTTGTTTAATTGTAACTTGTTTAACTTCATGCTCTTATGATTCTTCCCTTTGGCACTTATTGTTGGTTTTACACAATGTATGCTTCATGTTTGACTACCTGCAATGTTGGGGATATCTCGTTGTTATGATCAGTGACCTATGCACTTTTGTAAAGCTCTCTCTTGGAAGTCGCTTTGGATAAAAGCGTCTGCTAAATGAATAAATGTAATGTAAAACTCATGTCAACTAATTATTGCCAAATTTCAATGCGATGTATGTAGAATTCTTAAATGCACATCTCTAACTTTGTTGGGGATACAGAATGTGTATGGTAAAAATAGCAATGTTGTTTCTCCAATTTATATGTTCTATTAGTGAATTCCAATGTGACAGCATAGCCATGAATGTCAATAACAAAAAAAGTGACGTTACTTCCGGAAGCAAGTAACTCAAGGCGTCCTACCAACTGGCTAGCATTAGTACTGGAAAAGGCGTATGAGCTAGCATAATAAGAGGACGAAACCGAGAGAAACAGGTACTTTAAGAAGGCGAAATAGATGTACTTATCAACCAGTCGGACTGTCACCTGGGTACTGACTGAGTCCCCATATCAGACAGTACGGACTAGCGGTAGCACAGTACTGTACAGTAGCTAGTGCCAGTGATGTCGCTAGTTGTAATGTAACACATAACAAGCTTAGCTACAGTAGCTAACTTAATAACGGTATCGTATGTAACGTTCGTTTTAAAATCGAGATAGTAGAATTTAGTGATGGTTGAAGGAATTTTGGTTCTTTCGGGTATACAATTAACTTTAGAGACACCAATTGTTGCTAAAAATCAACCTGCACTAACTAATTCTGCCCGATGAGTTGTTTTGACACTATTAGCAAGATGATGCAACCTGACAGGTGCTCTGACAACTAGAATGTTTCCTCTTTAAGTTTAGATAGCACTGTAATAGCTATGTTTTTTTGTGTGTTTTCGTGACGTGTTTGTGTTAGCTAACATCTGATGTTTTGATAAGATAGAAGACAGTGTTTGATATGGACAAACTTATCTTGAAATAAAACTAGTCTAAATAAAGCTTCAAACACTTTACTTTCCAGAGCCATTGGAGGTGTAGCTGTATCACGTGAGGTGGAAATCTCCAAGACAATTGTGATTTGGAGCTAGCATAACTTGAATTATTGTTGTGGATTGGTCCATCTCCCACTGTTATTGGCTAAGACTTGAGATGACAATGAAGAAGAATTAAGGTAGTCTTTCTCACTCAGGAGCGTGGGAGGAGGCGGACCTTAACCCCAACCCCCACCCTCCAAGTATAGGTTTTTAGACCCTACCCCCTCATTAATATGAAACATGGACTCTGGAACAGTTGACAGTCCCATCACTTTGGTCATCAAGACCCCCAACCAAAAGTATGACGACCAGACCATCAACTGTTTCCTAAACTGGACGGTGGAAATGTTGAAGAGCCACATCTCCGATGTGTACCCTAGCAAGCCGGTAAGTGAACATGCAGGCTCTGTGAAATGTAGCCTTTCCATGTCCTTTTTCCAATGGAGTCTACATTAAGGGATCAAGGAAACTAGGCTATTTACTCTACTGGGACCAGTGAATGTTTATTTATGCTGTAGTTGGTATACTGCATGAAATATGCTTTCGTTCTCCAGAAACACCATATAAGGAACAGCGGAGTTGCATTTTGTTAGGCTGGTGATAGACTGTAGGGCAGGCACATGCTCTTGTGTTTTATATAATCCAGTGCCATAATGCCTTAATCCTTACCTGGAGATGTGTAATCTCTTTAGGAATGGTAAGGATTATATATCTTATCTCAATGCAATATATCGCATGAGGTCCATCGTAAGATAGCACAGCTAAAACAAGGGTGTAATACAGCGGTAGGTTACTTTGTTTTCACTGAAAAGCCTACAGCCTTAGCAGCTATACAAACCATAATTGCACTGACTTCTCACGACTGAAAGAAGAAACTCGGCCTCATTCAACTGCTTGCGTTGTCATGGTAACAGTGTATCTGTGTCCTTTTCAGTCCTCCAAGGATCAGAGGCTAGTGTACTCAGGCAGACTCCTCCAAGACCACCTCCAGTTGAGGGATTTCCTGAGGAAGGTATTTAAGAGTTGCCTTGGCTGAGCTGTTTATTATTGTGTGCCAGTGCTTGTGTATTTGTTAGTGTGCTTTCAATGAAGCCCTACACCGAAACCATTGCTCTTTGACAATAGCTATTTGGATCAACAGTCACAAAGCTTTCTTTCTGAATTCTGGACATTTCTTTTCTAAAAACCCATCCTGGCCCTCTTTCTGGTCTTTATCTCTCCCTTTTATCTCCCCCCCTCCTTTCCAACCACAGCAGGATGAGTACCACATGATGCACCTGGTTTGTGCCTCTCGAAGCCCCCCAGGGTCACCCCTCCCCTCAGCTCACAGCCATGCCTCTAACCCCGCCTCTCACCCCAGCACCAGCTCCATGGTGAGTCCCACTGTGGTGACCTATGACCTCGACACAGTAGACTGTATAAGAGACACAATACACACACACTAAAAGGTCCTCTAGAATCAGATATTTCTCAGATTGTTTTGTCTAATGTGTTGCTTTCTGTGATTATTCTGATGCATCTGGAATATAGGCAGATAACTCACCTGTCTGAATCTGTACTGTCTGCAATGTATGTCAATCTAGTGGTCATAGCTGCAGATTTTGCATTGCTTGTGTGTAAGCCGGTTCTTGATTGACTTACATCTTATCACTCAGAGTTCCGATAACTTTGGCTCCACCTCCTTGGCCACCGCACCCAATCAAGAAACTCAGTCCGCCTCGTTTCCCCCCTCCCGTGTCAGTAACAGGGAGTGATGACGGCCTTAGGCATCGCAGAGACTTCCCTCAGTCCGGCCCTCATACCTCCACTGGTGGTATGCAATGGTAAGCACCCACCGCACAGTGTGTGTGCACGAGTGTGTGTGGTGTGTGTGCCCTAACCCTCTGGTCTACTCTCCACAGGCCAGATGGGACTCGGTATCCCCTTCATGGGCGCTTGGCTGCTGGCACCAACCCCCATCCCATATACATGCCCATGCAGGTGCTCTGGTGGCAGCAAATGTACGCACAACACTACTACATGCAATAGTAAGTTAGGGTGGTGGGCACCTGGACTTTGGGGAGTCATTACCACACCAATTCTTGTACATTCAAAGAGTCATTTCTTCTAATAAGGTTATAACGTACTGGATGTTTAACTGGTAATAATTAGGGATGCACCAATATGGATATTTTGGCTGATACTGATAAACCGATAACTCTTTTTGGATACCGATAACTGATACATGCCGATAAATACAAAGCCTGAGTCTAATTACAAAAACAAATGGCAAACAAATACAGTGGACAACTGCTTTTATTAAAACCATAACTGCATAAAACATCTAGATATTTATTTTACCAAAATGATCATATTTCTTAAATTTACCAAAAAAACGTGGTTCAACAGGCGGAAATAATCCATAATTTATCGGTTTTGATTTATCGACCACATTTTCTTGTTGGACCGACATCAATAACACCAAAAATAAACATTTATCGTCCGATACTGATATGGCCGCAGCTATATCTTGCATCCCTAGTAATAATCATGTTGGGCCTGTTTTCTGTGTCTTTTACTAGCCAAGCAGCAGTAGCAGCCTCGCAACGCCCCAGTGCCAACCTTCCCTCACTGCCCAGCCCCTCCCCTTCCCCCCAGCTCGTACAGCCCAACGAGGCCCCGCCCCCACTCGGTCCTAACCCCGCCCCTAACCCCATCCAAGAGGACCGGCCCGTCAATCCCAACATTCAAATGAACGCTCAGGGCGGGCCGGTGATGAACGAGGACGAGGTGAACAGAGACTGGCTGGACTGGATGTACACAGTGTCACGGGCGGCCATCTTGGTCAGCATCGTTTACTTCTACTCCTCCTTTAGCCGCTTCGTCATGGTGATGGGCGCCATGCTGCTTGTCTATTTGTGAGTTCTCTTAGGTTTGGTGTGAGATCAGAGCATGTGTTTCTTCAAGGCACCATCTTGACTGTTTTTAGAAGCACATTTTTTGTTGGGTGTGGGTGTTTGGGTTTGCACATATGCGTGTGCCCCGCAGGCACCAGGCTGGCTGGTTTCCCTTCAGGCCGGAGTTCCAGAACCCAAGAGCCGGGGGAGTAGGAGCACGAGGAGGCGCTGGAGCTCCACGGGAGGAGGCGGACCGACACCAGGACATACAGGAAATGGTTAGGGCAGTTCTCATAAGCATTCGGGCTCCTCCCAGCCATCTAGACCCTTCTGTCAACAGTTGAGGTAAATGTACAGTGTTGTGTAAAAGCCTTTGGCATGAATACAACTAGTAAAGCAAAAACGCAGATATATAATGAAAAACGTTTGCACAGTACTATAGGTTAGTAGGATTCTATCATTATGGATCTCCTCCACATATACTATCTCCCTGTTCCTTTGCCTTTTCTTGAACTATCAAAACTGCCTTGGAACCTGGATTGTCTTTGTAATAATTCTCTCTTTCTATTCATCTCTCTCTCCATTCTCCCCCTATTTTTCAGGAGCGGATCATGGATGAAGGGATGGAGGAGGAGGGCGACAGTGATGAGGGAGGACGGTCAGGAGGACGAGGCAGCTGTTCGCCAGCCGGGCTTCCTGTCCTCCGCCTGGTCCTTCATCAGCACCTTCTTCACCTCACTCATCCCAGAGGTACGACCCCACCACGCCAACTGAACCACCCGCTCAGATGCGATGAACGTCTGCTCCCATTATCTCTTCATGCCCCCATCCTTCCAACTCCAGCCAACCTCCTCTTGCTGCTAGGACCCAAGACTATGGGTCATTCAGCAGTGTTAGTTAGTGATGGGGGCAGGGGGGAGGGTATGATGTATGAATAAACACATAAAGAAACATTCAAGCATCATGCTCATGTTTATTGTGTTTATCACCCTGATGTCAATATATTTGAGTTGTTTACCAAACATGTATACAAGGACACTCAAACATTCATACCGGTAGGTTCTTTCTATATTTGATCATGTTGACCATAGACCATTGTCCTATACTGGGACCTGTCTTCCATTGTAAATAGTCATAGCATATATCCTGATGATTAATAAGAGGTTTTGTTCAAGGACAGCACAATATTCTGTACACAAGAATGTGTATTGTGTATTCTTTTCTGTGTATATGAGCATCATAAAGGCTATTTACTTATGTATATATATACATACATATAATATATGCATCCTCATTTTGGACTGTTTTTAAATAAAACCTAGATGTGGTTTTATAAAATGGTGTCTGTGTCATCTCTTAATTACAGGAATTTCTGTGTGTGTTGGTGTGTGTGTGTGGACAAATAAGAATGTTGTTAGTTTCCCACAGTCAGAGAAAGAACCGGGCAATCTGCAAAATTAATATCTTGCAGGTGTCCTCTTTATAACCCAACGGACATTCTGTTTCGAATTCGCATTTACAACCGATATTCAGCTGCTTTCAAAGGAGCTGGCTAGCTGACAGAACGACAATATAAAGTGGATATACTTTCAGTATAGATCAGTGAATTGTCACATAAATTAATGTGTTTACGGATGTCAAACTTAGACTGGTCGTAACCAGACCCTCGTACATTTCATTTGTACAGAGGGTCTGGGATTGCTCCATTGAAGCGTCCAAGCGTTAACTTCCTTGAAGGTAGGTACTCTGTTGAAGTTTAAAACTATTGGATCTGCCCAGAGCCACTCTGATCTGCCATAACCAATCGCTAGCGTTCGCCG
Source organism: Mallotus villosus (assembly GCA_903064625.1). Lineage (NCBI taxonomy): Eukaryota > Metazoa > Chordata > Actinopteri > Osmeriformes > Salangidae > Mallotus > Mallotus villosus. The sequence goes on from CAEFZP010000649.1 coordinate 12,913, forward strand.
TAGCCAACTCCTTCAAGACTACTCTAACGGAGCTAGCTGCAGTAGCTGGAAAATCAAACTTTTCCCAAACCCCGTGGGGAGGGATCATGGCCACCAACAAAACTCAGCAAGGATTGTTCTTGCTCCGGCTTTAACTTATGGATATTCTGCAGCGTTGCCACAACCGCAGAATAGCACAACATCAACGTCATCGTTCTCAGCCACTCCCTCTGTTCGCTGATTGGACCTACAAAAAATGTGTTTCAGAAAACCGACTAATACACCGAAATCCCAGACTTAGTACAGAAGCAAAATTTAAATTGAGCGGAAGTACGTAGGAGGGCAGAGCCAGGCTAATCAAAACTACCTGCACATTCCAAATGTGCTACGACATTATAATCACCAGCTGCATCACGGACGTTGGCACCTTCCTACCACTTTAGCCTCTTGGTTGTTTTCTTGAGGCAAACGGACATAAGACAGGAGCAATTTTGATACGAATTTAGGCTCCTCGGTCAGTTGTCGTGTGCCAATGCGATACAGAAAATGCAAAACTATTTTACAGCATTGCATAGCACAAAGGAAACAATTTTAACGTTTATGTAAACATAGCAAACACGTCTTTTGCAGAACTTTAAGTGCAAGCGCCGTATGGTGAATTAGGCCTACAATCATGACAACTGGCTTAACCATTGTGCATGTAATGACTTCTATTATGAACTAAATGTCTAGATGTTTGTGGTGGTAAGACAATTGAACAGAGACCCAATATAATACATTTTGATTAACATAACATAAGCAATTGATAATGTAGGAAACCGCAGACAAATTAAGGCTACATTATCATTTGCATAAATGTACTAGAACATTGGCAATGCTTAAAATAATGAGAAATTGCTTTTATCATGTGCATAAATGACTAGAATAGATGAGGTGGAAGAAGTACTTCGGAGATGACAGAGAATTTCAATTGTGATCTGATAAATATAGGTACCAAAGCCAATGAGAATAACTGTCATCACCAGCTGCATCATGGCACGGCACAACCTATCTTCCAGGAATTTGTGTGTGTGCCACCAGTTTTATTAAGTGTGCTATATATAGTTTAAGTAATCTGTTTGTGTTTTTCACTGACATCTTAAGCACCAACTGCATCATTGGCACTGTGCACTAAGGTGTTGTTACTTGTTTTTCAAGCTTTACATGGATTGGCTCCATTGTATATCTCAGATCTTCTTATGCTGTATCACACTTCCAGGCCCCTTATATCATCAAACCTTTTAGTCATTCCACAGACTCGGATGAAAACAAAAGTTGATCGTGCCTTTTCAGCTGTAGCCCCTACTCTGTGGAATAAACTGCACATTTTTATCAGGTCATCCCCCACCTCCGAGACATTTAAGGCTCGTCTTAAAACATATTTTCTACTTAGGCTTTCGAGTCAGTTTAGGGTCACTCGTGCTCACTGTAATTATGTTGTTTGTCTGTTGTTTTTATTTATTGTGTTCTGCCCTATTTGATGATTTTGTACAGCACTTCGGTCGGCATTGGCTGTTTTTACAGTTTTTTACAGTCGCTAACAAGCGCTTACCCATACTTCGGATACTTTTTCTAAACTCTTAACACAGACTGACACCTACAAAACACAATTGGCCAAATGGATACTTTTCTTCTCAAATATATTGTTAAATATATACTAACTCTCCATTTCAAGACAGAACACAGGATTCTATGCACACACTGACTACCAAAACACTGGAAATCTGACTCAAAATGAAATTATTCTGTCAAAGAATAACACTTGTTTTCACTTCACAAGGTACATGCAGTCAATCAAAGTACACCAGGTTTCAAAATCAAAATACTGGCTATTATTGACATTATAAAAACTGCATAGACTTATGTTTCAGGTATTAGCATGCAAAACATGCAATCCACCTTTTACACTAAATTTCTTGGTTGGGAACTGTATGTCCACATGTACAATAATGTTCACATTCAAACACATTTCAGTAAAAAGCAAATCTGTTTTTTTCTCCTTACTGTTTACTAAAGGAAGTACAGTAGAAACACAGCATACAGTAATAGAACAGAAAACATTTACAGTAATGCTTACAGTGAAAAAAATATCCATGAAACACATTCCGTTAAGAAAAAAACAGCAAAAAGTGGCACGAATTTCATCACTGACTACTGTTCTTGCAGCCCTTGGAATGCCACCACCACACATTCTTACACCTCTACCTTGCCCTCTCCTTGGGCCTGCTCTTCTCCCCATCCCTGCTCCTCTCACTGCTCCTCTCACTGCACCTGCACCTCCTTCTGCAACTCTCACTGCTTCTGCACCCCTCCCCCTCCTCCCTCTCCCTTTTTATTTCAGCTGAGATATGTTGTTTTTGAACTAATATCATTGCAGAAGCAAATGTTTTTATACTGCATCTAAGGTTTGGATAATTGTTTTTGCTATTGTGGGATGTTGTGTGTTAACATTCGTAAATACCACACAAAAAATCCATAATTTTGTTGGGAGGTATAGCTCTTGTGTAGCGTTGTAGTGTTTTCACTGACTGCATATTGTGTGAAAAATACATGAAATATGTGATGTATGACCAAAAAGGACTGATGCTGTGCTAATTGTATTTAGAGTTTGGAAAATGTAACTACTGTTTGGACAAATGCTTGTCAGCGACTGAAAAAAACTCTAAATGTGCTCTATAAATAAAACTGACTTGATTTGACTTGTGTCTTATGTCAGATTTAGTGACGAACGTTTGTGAAAGTTGCTTTTGTGTCCTACAGATGGCACTATTGTCAACCTGTCCAGCTACTTCACATCAGTACTCTACCTTTGAAGGAACCCTTCATTTATTTGAAACATTACATTCCAAAAAGGTGTTATAGATAACCTTAAGGATACAAATGTTTGTCTGAAATAATTTAGGATTACATGCTGCTCCTTGCGATGCTGATATTGTTTAAATGTTTCAAATCTCAGGTGTTAAACTGGTTTTATGTAGGCCTAACTGACACAACGTATAGTCGAGAACATGTGACTGAATAAAAGCTGTAGGTATGATGACCAAAAAGAGAAGAAGGATGGTGAGAGAGCGCAGCTGCTTTCTCGAAACTGCCCCCTTCCTGGTTTATAGGTACCAAGATGTTTTAGGGTAAAAAATGATCAAACTAGGTCTATATATTCAGTATACAAGAGCATGTATGTGTAATATATTGACCAAATATAATTAGCAGATTACCTTAGTAGCCAATTCTATTGGGCCAATAAATGTGCGTGCGTGCACAGACACGCACACACCGTTCTCCCCATGTCATCCTCTATGCACAGATAGGGAGAAGAGTGGGGAAACTGCACAGACAGCGATGCACTTCGGAGTCCTCCAAAAACCCTCTAATCGAATGACTATGGATTTTTTGTAGTTCGTCGTAGAATCTCAATTAATTATGCATGACAGAGGCTTGACGGGCCTCTCACTTCGTTACGCCGCCCTCCTAGGCGACTGATCCAATCAGGTTACGATCCCTTGGCTCCAGCCCGAAGGTTGGACACCCCTTATCAGTGGAATAGATTTAGTAAAGATGGTGTTTGGGGCCTTGTACGACATTTCATCATCATAATAAGCCATTGTTATGCACCAGCTTGTCCTTCTCTGCTATCAGACCCGGTTGTCTTTGGGGAGTCCGTGGTTAGTCTGGACACCTGCCATTATAGGGAGGTAGGAAGGGGACAGTAAGCTGGATGGTGTCGGGGGAAAAATGAAAGGAGTTGTGACACAAAAGGCAGCGGAGGGTGAGGTGAAATGGATGCTGTAGGGCTTGTACATCTATTTGAAGGGGCACTGCATACATCCAAAATGTAATAGGCTAATGTGTATTGTCTGATAATCGAGGAAAGGCTCTGTAGTGGTCAGCGTCTGTGTTTCAGTCTCTATTGCATTAATGACATCCATAGGCCTATAGCCTTGTAGGTTAGTGTGCACAATAGGCCTAAAGTCTAGACTAGGCAATACCAATTAGACAATTCGATTCAGCTGATTTCTAATAAGAAGTAAACTAAAACTAAAGACAAAATAACTGTTTCAGCTTGTGTGCACTTCATGTTTAGCCACTATAGTCATGTGGTGCTCTTGTTGGAGGATAAACGACCTTATTCGACCCAGTCACCACACCATAAAGCACAACCTCTCAGTGCTAAACGTTGTCTCCAACATTTCAGCCTAATGCGCACCCGTCTTCTTCCCCTAGACTATTTAAACAACCGCTAAAAGCAATGAGAAAAAAGGCTAAAATGCTAAATTGATGGAAATGACATTAGATACAGCTCGCGCTCCTCAGTGTGTAAATTATGCCCGCAATGCCCCAAAATGGACTCTCTGGCCTAACTGCTTCTTCCAATTTGTTTCCCCATACCTCACGGTGGCTTGTCTGCCCTTCCCCTATCCCTTTAATTTAATCAAGGCTAGCACTAGATGTTATTTATTTGTTTATTTATTTATTTTCAAAGGATGTAACAGATTCTTATCAGGGCTAGAAGTGGGCCTTTCTTCCTGGTGAAACGGTGACTAACGTCCCGCCATCGATCCCATCGGTTTGTCCGTGGCGGTCAGGGCAATGCATCTGGCGTGTATTAAAGTGTGTAGGCTATGTGTTTGTGTGTGTCTTGTGGGTTTACACTGTAGGACTTTGGTTGCCAGAGATGTTCAGAATGGGTAGTAGGGTAAAAGAGAGACATGTAGTCAGCCCGACTGAGGTTTGGGTCATGAAGAAGCACATTTTGGTGTAGGTTATGTTATGGAAAAGAGACCTGTGGTTTTTGTGTTGTAATAGACAAACCAAAATCTCAATATGTGCCACTGGGTGGCACTCTAGACCAGCATCCCCTTTTCCATAGTAAAGTAAAATGAGTTGTAGGCTTTTAGGCCTTTCGTTAATGGTTCTCTTTTGTTTAATTAGCGACAAATGGTCTGGATAGGAAACAACCTTATTTGTCAGAGAGGGACACACCTCATCAAATCTTTATACACAAGTTAGTGATCTACAATTTTGAGTGATTTGTCTGAGTAGGCTATGATGCATACTTTAATGTAGCCAACAGCCAAGGCAAAAAGTTCAGAAACAGGCCACTACCAAAGAGCAGCTTTAAGCCTCTTATCTAGAAAGTAAATGGTCTAATATGGACACTTCAGTGAGTCATTCTTTAATAAGACAAATCATCACTGTTATAAATAAACCTGCACACACACACACACACACACTATATACGTGTCTTGGGTAATAGATAAGTGAACCAAAAGAAAACATATTTGAGATTGTTTTTGGGAGGGGGTGAATATATATATTTGTCAGGTTTACAAATAACATCTAGATGCTTCAGATAGTACATTACACATTATCATTTTCAGGACAGAAATAAATATATTGCACTTTAAAAATCAACAAAACATAATCTTGTTAGATGTCATTTTTTGGGATTACATAGGACATAATATTTAAACACAGCAAAAAAAAAGAAATAAAAAAAAATCATTGCCTCTCTCTTCCTAATGGTATACTGTAAATGTGCATACACATTGTTCAGCTGGAAAACAATTAACCAAAAATATATATCACAACATCATAAGAAAACTTCGACCACTGCTTACACGGTCAAAGGCAATGTTCAGCTTTAAGTTTGAGGCTTCAGAGCACCTAGAAGTTTTCCTATGTCATGGCTTCAGCAACAGACTGGTTTGCAAGCCAGCCATGCTAGTTTTACTGTTCCAAAAAAGAAAAATGGTAGTAATATTTTTCACCATGTCTTTCAATCAGTTTTCAACCCTCTGTCAAAGAAAACGGCAATAGAAAAATAACTGGATACGCTATTTAATAAATATTCCTCAACATAACTAAATCCTCGTTGACATTTTATAGTTGCCAATAGTCTATTATTGGCTTTCATCAAAGTTGGCTTACCACTGGAATAAAGACTTGGGACAATAATAAATCGCATCAAATAGAGTACAGTTGGTGCCCAAAATAATACAGTAAAATCTGAACCCAAAAGATGTGTGTTTTGGCTTTCTGTGATTGCTACATTGAGACCCATGAATCAGAGAGACTGTAAACAAACGTAGAGACACACTGTACTGCAGTACGCCATATTCATCCAATTTGTCCCCACTTTATGACCCAAAATACACATTTTGATACTGAAAATAAATTGAGTTAACTCGTTGCATTGAAGGTTTTAGGTCAGAGGAAAAATTGGCAACAGTGATAAATGAAATACTGCGCTTTAGATCAAAATGTCTTTCAGGCCAAGAAACATACACAAATCTGATTCTATGTGTACAGTAGTAGGGAGTACCTCTCTCTCTCTATCTCTGTCTCTCTCCAAGGCATCGTAACCTGTATCGTAACCTACGTATTTCTCTCTCTTTCGCTTTCTCTCTCTTTCACACAGCTTTCTCTGCACCACTATCAGAACTGCAGTGTAATTTGGTTATTGCGTCCAGATGAATTGCCCCCTGTGCGATAGCCCAAATGAAGCTGATGCACTCCTGAATCACTCCTATCCATGGTTTTCCTTGCCTGTTGCAGAGAGGGGAATTGCAGAACAATCATTTACAGGTGTGGACTTCCTCCCAGAGAACTGTCGACACAGGCTGAAGCAGCAATGGAGGGCACAGGCCGCTCAGGATAAGGTGTTAAGTTAGTTAACTCTAACTGTTGTCCGGTGCGAAGGATAGTTTGTATCTTATCTAAATAATCTTTTTTGTCATACATGACTGACTGGGTAATTGTTCGATGGTCAGTACAAATGATATCATAAAATCTTTACTCTTGTTTTTATGTGTTCTTTAAAATATGTAAAAGAATAAAATGTCTCCTTCTCATGTTTTTTATATTCAGAGTCTGCATTTCTTTTTTCTTAGTTAAACCACCTATGGGAATGGATAAAAACTAAGTGACAATATTGACAATGACAACTTGACATTTGGCATTCCATTCCAGAGTTGGATATCTGTGAGGTCAATATAAACCAGTATACACCTTCCTCTTGGTCATGGCAAACAGGAAAAAATCCTAAAAGCTTGGTAACATGAAAGTTATTTATCCAACATAAACGTTATTCATATGCGTTATCTGTTGCAGTCAGCATGCGTCCTATGAGTTCAAATGTGTGTATGCAGTGTGTGTTTGCATCCTTTAAGTACTGCTATTATACATTATGTCATTATGTTCATTAAATAATTATGATTTAGTTTGCACTGTGCAAATGGCTGGCATTTTTTATGGTAAAGAGTTACTTGGTCTGCCTCCTTTCTACAGGACGTGCACAAATATCATTGCTATGGCAACAGCAAGTCAGAGATAATTTGACGCCAATGCGTTACGATGGCAATAAAAAAAAACGATGTCCAAGCCGAGTTTGAGTAAGTTTCCGTATCGAGGGAGGAAAGCCATGTGTTCACATAGTAGGTGATGGGCTCCCAACAGGCGCGTCCACTGAGATAATGACTCCCAAGCTATGAATCCCTTCGCCTGTGGGTCTAGTAGTCCACCGTTCTTCAGTCCATGGTTCCTATTCAGCTATTCATCTTCAAATTGGGGGTCTTCAATGTTCATGTGAAGAATGTTCATCACGTCTCAGAGGGTTCCTATGAGGGTCCCAATGTATTATCTCTCTCCGGTATGGCGGTCAGCAGGCGACAGCCTCTCCAGGTCGTTAAAGGCACCTGGAGCGCCCCAGGTGCGTTATATACAAAAAACAATATAGAAGGGAGGGGTGACGATTCTGAATGGGGGTAGGTGTGAGATAATTGGGTTTTTACATACATGTCTATGAGCTGGCATGGGGTTTAGAAATGGAAGTCTGGTTCTGACCTAGTGCCCCGGGTTGAGTCATACGAAGGGGGTCATGACCGTTGAGGAGTGGCGTAGTCCTTGGATGGCGGCATAGGGGCCTTGCTGGAAGTAGTGGTGGTAACGTGGCATGTGGAAGGAGGGGAAGGAGGGCCCGCTGCCCTGCATGGTGCCTGCTAGGGCTGAGGGTGTCAGGGGCATGCCCAGGCGGCTGTAGGGAGGCAGGGAGCCCTGGATGGGGTGGGGCAGGGAGCCGCTGGTGCCCATGGCGGAGAGGGACTGGGGGTGCTGGAAGCCTGAGAAGCCAGAGGTGGTGGTGACCCAGGAGGTGAGGGACAGATTGTCTGAGGCTGTGAACGCAGAACCTGGGAGAGAGAGGGAGCCAAGAATGAGTAGGTAAGGCTGCTGGTCTTTTTTAACAAAAATAAATGTTGCGCATGAAGTCAGGTATTTTTTCACTTTGTAAAATGTGTACATTCGTTTATCAAAAGCATTTGCAAGAGTTTGCTTGAAACAAAACATGAATCGGGGGCCACGTCCTCTTACCCCGAGTGTGTGCGGAGTGGCCGTCCTCCCCCAGGGTCTCTTCCTCACCTGCGTAGGTGCGGATAGGAGACCGGGCATACGAGTGCTTGTGGATCAAACTCTCAACACTTTCCCTGCAGCAAAAGCCAAAGAGAGACGCCCAAAATATATCTCTACGTTCATTTAATGTTTGATTTCATGCTATTTTTACACAGAAATAAAATATAAACGACACAGTAATTTAAGGAAATACATAAAAATGCAGTTGTACACACACACACACAAATTCTGTATTTGCATGTGACGCAGTGGCTGTTAGTGTTCAGCATTGTTCTTTGTATGTTCACAAATGTGTGTTTCTGTTTCCACTGTCACGCTAAGTGCATTATTTACTATTATTCTTGCCAGAAAGCACCTCACAGGGACAGAAATGGCCGGGTTGGCTGGTGTGTGTGTGTGTGTGTGTGTGTGTGTGTGTGTGTGTGTGTGTGTGTGTGTGTGTGTGTGTGTGTGTGTGTAGGAGGATAGGCAGGAGTGGTCTGCATCACAACAGCCATGCGTACACATTACCCCCCCCACCCAATTAGGTTAGGAAAGTGCAATATCTGTCAGCGACGCAGTACAAATGTGTGTGTTTTTATCAGCGCTGCCCCTGTCCAGCTCAGAGGCCAACCCGACCCCCCAATACAGCAACAAGGGGGGCTGGTTTCAATCAGTCACCACAGCCAATCGAATTACATCGTGTTTTAGTGCAGTGACCGACTCCAGACTAATGTGATTTCTGCAGCTCCCTGAAGATCAATTGATCAGATCTAATTCACAGCCCTCAAAAAGAAAAAGACAGAAAGATGGGAGTGAGAGCTGTCTGCTTCCCTTTTTTCCAGCAGGTGACTTTGTCTGTTTGGTTGATTTGAGGAAATGTGTCTGGATGGTTTGATTTTGTCGACTGATTTTGGCCCCAGTGTCGGAATTGAAAGGATAAATAAAAAGGTGTATTTGGCCAGGGGATATAAATCCTTTGGCAGGACCTGCCTTTTGTGGGTTCTGTGTTAAGACAATGAGTCTGTGCACTGTGTGCTTATAAGTGTGTGTGTGTGAGAGAGAGAGAGAAAGAGAGAGAGAGGGAGGGAGAGAGAGAGCTGCTCATCCATACAATCCATGTGTCCTCTCCTGTCCTCAAAGAAATCTTGGCCTGAAGTGCAGTGTTAGTAGTATGCAGTGGTAAATAAACACATCACAGCCTGTGTTCCTATTAATGAGTACTCAGTGTAAGAGGCTAACACGTGCACCGCCATTTTCTGACCTTTCTCTCTCTGCCGCTTTCTCTAACACACACACACTCACTCTCTTTGGTTCCATACCCCGTGTTTATCTAATCAACATAGGAACAGAAATAAACCAACTGTGGAGGACACAGAATTCCCTGTACCTCTCCATGTCTGTCAGCCGTGAGGAGTCACGGAAGCCTTTGGCGAACGGGTTACTGTCGATCTTCAGCTTGGTTATCTGTAAAACAACGGAGGGGGTTGAGGGGGCGGGGGGGGGGAGCAGAATCACATCAGACGCCACTCTCCATTCTTTCTCTTCTTTCGCTTGTCTCAGACTCTTCAATCCCTCTCCCGGCCCATCTGTCACATTCTATCTATGTTGTACAGACTAAACACACAAAGGGAGTCAGGCAGTGTGAGCAGAGCTGGATTTAAACTGTGCTGGACACACTCGTCTCACACTTCAATCCCAGCTCTGCTTTAACAGTCAGTGTATTTTACCTCCGACAAGATGTTTTTGTTTTGCTTTAGATGTTAACATTTAGAGCTAATTGTTTTCCAGCTGCATACACAAGATGGAACTACGACGTTTGCTAACCCCATACTAGGCCCTACTCTCACAAAACAAACATAGGACCCTCGGAAGACAGTTTATTATTTTGCATAAGGCTGTGTCTGGTTGTCAGCTGCCAGTCACTCACCAGCTGGTTCTGGTAGGCGGTGACAGCGGTGAAGACAGTCTCTGTGAAGACGAAGGTGCGGAATTCTTCTGACTTTAGGTTGAGGAGCGAGGCGGTGTGCTCCTTCTTCTTGATGATGTGGACACGGGGCTGGTATTTGTGCATGGAGTTTAGGATAATCTGTATGGGGAGAAACGGACACATAAAGAAAGACTCGGGTAGAGAGAGGGGGCGGCATGGGTGAGGCAGAGGTAGAGAGTAAATAGATGAAGAGGTAAAGTATTTTCTCTAAAGTGGAGGAAAAAATAATAATACAAAAATAGGGATGCTGTAGAAAGGATGATAAAGATCAAATTACAAAACAGAAAAAAGAATGAATAGCAACAAAAGGAATTTAAGGAGTGGAAAACAGAGGGGAGAAGACAATTGAAAGATACACAAAATACCTTGATAGGAGGGAAAACTCAAACGTGCGGTAAAAAGAAAGAGTAAGATAATGAGGTGCTCGGAGAAAGATGGTTCTTGGAAGAGTGAGTGAGAGAGGATGGCTAGGATGGCATGAGGGGAGAGTGTGAAAAGATAAACTTGTTAACACTACAAGGTCAGAGACAAACTTTCCCCTTGGTTCTCTGCTTCTGGCTCAATCAAAAGCCTTTCTCATTCATCTGACTGCAGATGGATGCTGTTGCAGGGTTGCCAAGAAGCACTGACACCAAAATGATTTTGACATAAGAGGCATATATGCAATGCAAAATGTTATCAAACAATCTATCAAACAATGTTATCAAACCCCGTGCCTGCGTGGGTTTCCTCCGGGTACTCCGGTTTCCCCCACCATCATAAAGACATGCGTATGAATGCGTATGAATGTTGAATGAATGTTGGTGGTCAGAGGGTCCGTATGGCGCGAATTGGCAGCCTCGCTTCTGCACCACCGGTATGACTGGGTCTGAATGAATACTTGACTCTGTAAAGCGACTTTGAGTGTCCTGGAAAAGCGCTATACAAATAAAATGTATTATTATTATTATTATTATTAATCATAAAGTTAAATAAAAACGTGAAATAAAACCGATGAAAATGTAGGCCTATGGAACGTTTTAGATCAATCATTTTCAAGGGCTAGTGTATGCCATAATAGGGACATTGAGCTATACAGGAACACACACGCTTGAAACTTAAGTTCATTTTATCCTATCCAAGCGGCTTTTATCGGACCTTATTACTAGTCTACATTATGAAAGGCAAACCCCAGGCCCCTTTTTTTAAGCCATCATTTTGTGTCGTAATCTATCGAATATAGGTTACTTCGGGCTAACTTATTTTTTTATTTTGTAATTAACTGTGATAGGTCTTTTTCCCCATTGAACCCATGCTAATTTTAAAAGAGCAAGGATGCATAGATGTTCTTTTTGTATAGGCACATAACCTGCAAAACATACTTTTGTTAACCAGTTACAATATGCACTGATATCATGGACAAGAAGAAATCATTTAAATAATTTTCTTTCCTTGCTAGAGAAAAATGCTTTAGAGGGGAAAAAACCCACAACATTATTTATATACTTCAGTATCGGAATTATCTTTTTTGTTTTCTCTGAGTAGCCTTGACAGTCTATAAAAAAATTCTGAGATGGGAATATGTAATTTATTTTCATTACTATACTGCTAGCATTACCCGTTCAGAATGTATCGCTTAGCACCTCTGAATTTGTTTGTTCATGTGCATAGTTCATCCTTTAGTTCACCCATTAGCATTAGAAAATTAATTTTAATTTTCAATTTTTTATACAATAATTACACATATGGGAGTAGGCTATGTCAATATTTCACACTCGTTTGTAATAACTTCAGCTCCCCAATTTCCCATAGGAGATGAATAAAGTAGCTTTGAATAATGTAGCTTTGAATAAACCTTTAAAATGAATAAAGTATCTTTATTCATCTACCCAATGTTATTAATAATCGCTTTTAATATCACCTTTTCAGTTCGTAATAGCCTACACAAACATTCATTCGTTGGTTAGAAGTCGCATGTAGGTCTATAGCCAAACAAAAATAGCCTGAGTCTCATATTTGCTTGTTAAATAGCATTCACCTGTGTTATTGTGAAAAATGTGTAAACAACATACGTGTCCATGTTGATCCAGTTCATTGTTGGTTAACTTGACTTTCTCGAAAGAGACCATTTGCTTTAGCAGTTGTTCCCCAGTGAACGGGGAGTCAGGATGGACATATAACCTGTAAAACAAGGGGAATAGATTGCTTTAATAGATAGGGGCCTACAGCAATTATAGTTTCAGCATAATTTCAAAAAACTTAGGCTAATCAAAGGTAACTAAAGATCATTTAAATGTACGTGAATTTCATTCGAATATTCTCAGAGATCGTTGCATCAATGGCTCTCGTTTTAAAACGTTAATTAGCCTATTAAAAGTGTTAATATTAGCTACTGATGTTTGCTGATTATTATTTTCCTACAATTGTGCCATGTCTAAGCTTAAATGTGGCGTAGGCATAATACATTTAGGAAGATGAGCTCGGCAGGCAGAGGAGGATCGGCATACCGTGCAGGCAGAGGAGGGTCGGCCTTGCCCGCCACGAGCCAGGATGACCTATGGTAGGCATATCGGTAACGTTTGTTGTCCACTGGAACAATATCCATCAGCACGATATATTTGGCGTCGGGGTCTACCCCAGAGAAGGACACACGGATGGTGGGGAACATTCTTCTGTTGGGGGAATGTGGACAGTAAACATTAAGTCTACAAGAACACGGCACGTTGCCAACCATTCTTCTTCAAAAAGAAATATTTGCTCAAAGCCCACCACTAGTAAAATACGAGATAATTGGTGTCATAGGCCTTTCTAGCAAATTCCTCTTCCATAAATCTCTCGACTATATTCATGTTTATGCTCTAAACATGACAGAGCATCCAAATAGCCTATATACTCTAATAGTTTGTGATTTATTCTGCCAATGTTACTAAGCAGTCTAGTTTGTTATAATATTGGCCAAATAACAGTTAATGTATATTCAAGATGTATTTGCAACAGGCCAACAAGGATATAGGCTACATATGCCTTTGTAGACCTAAAGGTAACTTAACCGACGACGACCTAGATACAGAGGGATATATAAACGCATTCACATGACGTTAGGATTTAATAATGGGGCCCCAGTCAAGACCACACTCTAAATGTATCCTGAAACTGAAATTTACCTTCCAGATTTTGTAATGATCATCTCTGTGCCGAGGTCATGGAATTTGTCCCATAGTTCTTTGGTCTCCAAACTACAGGATATTTTGGCCATCTCCTCGCTGGGTACGACAGGGGTAGTTGGGATGAGAGGCTCCGTGCACACCGCAGGCGCGCTTCCTCCGTAGTCTCCATGTGCATCGAGAGAAGACAGCTCTCCCAAGCCTTGGTTACAGGACGATTTTTCTACAAATTGCTCTAAGAATGGAAAAATACAAGTCATCTTAATTAATGTACAATTTATGTAGCCTATGTTTATGCAGGTACAAGCCTGGCTACCTATTTACAAGAAAGTTAGACGAAATAGCTCAATGAGTGGCAGGCTGCAGCCTATTGTTTATTTTTTTAATACTTGATGTTGATAAGCTATTGCGACTATAATTGTTGTAAAAATATGATGGGTAAACATATATTTTTTACTAAAGGCTATAGCCTATGTTTAGCCTTGTAATTACAATACGGCAACAACTACCACTGGCTACTACTAGGCTACTACTACTAGGCTACTACTGCTTATAATAATAATGATAATAATAATAATAATCACCATCATCATATCATTATCAAAATAAGGACCACACTTACTGAATTCAATTGTTAAATAAAATATACAATATTGTATCTTTTTTATTAGTTATTATTATTATTATTAGCCCATAGAGTAGGCTATTAACCAGGCAATTTAAAATTGAAATGGCCTAGACCGAACTATGTGGAATTACTTGAATCAAAAGTGTGATTCGTTTGAAACAAAACTCAAATGTAATCAAGTTTCAATTAGGCTGGCTACTCGTGAAATAACCAACAAACTGTTTTCAGAATGGTGCAAAATAGATACGCAGAGTCCTTTATATAAACTAACAATATATGTCGGGAATGCATTCTGAGATATCCCTTTTTCCATGGCACATGAAAAGTGTCTTATAACAACCCAAAAGACACATTTGAGTTCAGCGAAATATTGTTTTGCATGGATAAGCTACATTATATTTAGGATGAAGTCTATACCGACGGTAAGCTATAAAAAAATCCCCGTCCTATTGCCTATATATGCTGCAGTTTCCTGATTTTTGGGGGGTCAAAATCGCAATGTTGTGACAGTGATCAAATCTCGGCCTATATCCAGATACGTCTACCGATTGAATAGTAGCCTAGACCTATCCGTCATGACACCTGTCGTCTAGAACTGTAGCCCGAAGGTGCAGAAGCAGGTTTAGCCAACAGTTATCCAACAAAGAACCTACTACAAGTTAGTATTCAATTAAAATGAATCACTATGCCTCAGAATCCAAACATTTGTTGTCAATCAAACGTTTACCTACCGAGGGGTTTGATTGTGTTTTCCTCCGTTTCCTTGTCTTTCGTTTTTCCACTAGACATCAGAGCGGCTATTGAGAATGCATTTGCCCGAGAAGAGAGCTGCGGCTTTGGAGACGAGGTATACTCCATATTGTGGATATTTGAACGAAATCTGCCGAAGTTCCGTTTGTCTCCTCTTGTGTCCTCTTGAAACTGCACACAAAACCGAGAAGCGCAATGGAAGCTTTGTAGCGGGTTTTTAACAGGCAAACTATATACGCTCAAGGAAAATCTTACAGCACTTGCAGTCTTTGACTTGTTGGATACATTGCTGAAAGACCAAGATCGTTCTGTGGTTTCAGTCCTGCGGCCAAATAGTCTTTGGGACTCCAGAATTCTCGCACTCCTCTTAATTTTAGACTCCCCTCCATCGCCATCTCGAGCAACCAATCACTGCTTCGGGTTCGACGTCACATTTCCACTGTCCCACAAACCCCAGCCGATCCGCCTATTAAAAGCAACTTCAGATTTTTACCGTTAACCCCAATTTTGTGGGAACCAATTTCAGCCCGACACTTCACTCATCGAGGTAGACCAGAAACGTTAATATTGGAATTGATCAATTCATTGATAGAGATTAACAGGTTATGGGTCATCTATTTAAGAATGTGTTGTCTATAGGCATAGGCCATATGTCAATTTAAATAGGCTACTCGAATTTATTAGTTATTATTTTCCATAATAATTAGGCCACTTTCTCTGTTAGGCCTATATAGTCCACAAACAAGGAGAGAGAAAGAGACATAGGCTACTAAAGAAGTGTATGAGATTTTACATTTCGACTGGTGCTTGGACATATGGGCCTCTTGAAATATCCCATCAATGTTATACCAAAAATCATGAGGATCCAGCTGCTATCACACGTTTGTACAATGATTGTAGAAATATGTATAGGCTAACGAACGGGGCATCGCAGTTTAAGGGCATTGCTGGGTTAATCCGCCCTGTGACACACACCAGTGCCACTCACTCACAGCTTTGAAAAAACAACTCGCGCTAAGGTTTGCCCAAGATCCAACCAACGAACAGGACCGAACATGACAAGTTTGTTTTACATTCGATTAATAAAATGTTAAACCATTGTGTGATCGACATGTAGGCCTTTTATAATAAAATTATAACATTATAATAGGCCTACAGCTGTACAATAGCCTCTATGTCAATCACACAATGGTTTGACGATTTTTAAACAATCTTTAAAAATGTTTTATTTGTTGCAGTAGCATATTGGTAGGCTATTAAATTCTCGTTATTGTTTATTAATATTGTCAAAGGTCTGTCAGTAGGCTATTATTAATCATATAGGCCTACCAACATTTTACTATTAATAAAACCGTTTTAATCCCCCTCAGTTTCAGTGTCGGAACCAGAACCAGAAACCTGTAAACATAGGGCCTATCGAAATAATATAGGCAAAACTCTCTCTTGTAACTGATCAGGAATGAAAGCCTAAAAGAAACCAAACATTAGGCTATACAAAGTACAGTGCCATCAACAAAAAAGGCTTAAAGGAAGTCTACCTATAAATCAATGGAACTAAAGTAGTCTATTGTGTTTTTATAATTTATTATAGGCTATATATTTTTCTAATTTGCATTTTAAGAGTTTACACAACAACTGTGCTATATCAATTCAAAATTGTACATGGCACCTATCTTGCTTTTTACTACAAAAGCATCCGGCTTACGCCTCTTCCATCTCTTCCTTAATACTGTCTTTTCCTCCCCCCGTCTCGTTGGCGAGATCCTATTTTCGTATATCCATTCTCCCACTTGTCGCATCCACTGACGCATGTCGGCTGCCCGTATATATAAATATAGCTTATTTCAAAAGCGCTGACTCCTGTGTTTTCCTGGGTGCAGCGGATCACCTCTCATCCTCAATGTCACTCACTCCAAGAGATATGGGTGCTTACATAAACACGAGCTGGGAGATTCACGGGGCCACTAAACCCATTAGGCGACTCTAGAATGCAAATTCGTCGCTGCAAGATATTTAATAAGGGACCTGTGCCGGCAAATTAGATTACCTTGCAATTGCCAGTGGATAATGTGCTAAAAGCTTTCCCACTTAGCGTAACTCCTTACCGAATATTATTCACACTTTGGGGGCCGGTATGGCGGTGGTCAAAGGCATAGCCTACCTTAAAGACACAGCAAACCTGAAATATAAATGTAAAGGCTGTTTGTGGCTTGTAGAGACCAGAGTTGGTGTGATCGGGGATCATAATAAAGTTTACTCTCACCTTATTGGAATTTTCAGGCAAAGCATAACCTTTTCCATCTTTCTGTTTAGATGACGAATAAACAAACAAGTAGCCTAATTTATTTAAAGTGTAAAATCCTCACTGAGATTAGGTGCGAATGGAACTGTGGCCTCTAAGATGATGGTGAAACCATTATTTCTTCGCTTCCTTTCTTTTAAAACTACATCGACATGATAGCCTAATTGACGCAGAAACGTTTTTAATTCCGTCTGTTATGGAGGCAGATATGAAGCATATTGTAGACACAATAAAATGATATAGGCCTATCCAATTAGCAAAGATCGCAAACTGAATAATGGATTTGGAGAGCACTTTCAAAATTTCTTTTAACATTTTCAGTAGATAGGCTACATATTCGATTGTTTCACAAAACAATAGGCCTACCGTTTAGTTAGGACTCTAACGCCGCAACCTCTGGTCCCAGCCGGGGACCTGTAGGCAACATGTTCACTGGCGTCTCCCTCCACAGTAGGCTACCAGCACACATTCACTGGACTTTGCAGATAACAAGATATAATGTGATACACAGGCCGATGCAGCATATGCCACTTAAGGATATGAAGATTAAACGATTTCCACCTTTATTATGGTTGGAAAGCTAGGGGCACAGTGAAGGTCAGGGCCCATGATCGTCAATCCCCGGCGGAGAGGAATTGGAGAAAAATAATCGCCAGTTAATTGAATTGGAACTTGCGACGGTAGAGACACTGTAATGAAATGGCTGTCGTGACCGACACCCGACCCGACCCGTTCGCCGCCCTGACGAATTGTTACCCGATTATACACAGACGCGGAGACCGGGGTGAATATTTGCCTGCAGATGAAATACATTTCAACTGTCACCCTATTCCACGCATGAAGGCACATATCCATGTAAATCCCCATTATCGATGAGACCCGTAAAACACATTACATTTCAATGTTCACCTCAGTTCTCAGAGTCAAAGAGGATGTTAGTCAAATTGTATAACTTGGAACAATCTGTTATTTGCATTGATGCATTTATAGAGTAGACCCTATGTCAATTTATGTGAGTAAATGTAACCCTAACAAGTTTAAAGTTGAATAATTGATGTACCTACGATTAATTACGAGAAATAGACCAGGAATTATAACTCACTTTTGTAATTTGGGATTATTGAACGTATGAGATTGATTGAATGGAAATGTGAGATATTTTCCAATGAGAGCAACACTTCAAGTTTTCAAGTTTAAGATTGATGCTAGTGGACCAGCTTTCAGATTGCAGCAGGTGCATGTTCTACAAAACTGAGAATAAAGTTGGTCTACAACTAAACTAATACTTTTTAACAATGAACTGTCACCTCTGTTGCAAAACCCATTTTAGGTATATAACCTAAATTGTAGCAAGTAGATTTGAAATTTGCAATCGGCTCCTCCGGTTTAAGGCAGGCATCCCCTCCTCCCCTTTTTCTGTCTTTCGCTCTCCTCCTTTCTATTTTTCCTCTCCTCTCCTGTTTTCCTCTCAGCCCCAGACTAAGGCATGCGGTGGCTGGGCGGCTGCCTCCGTTCATATGACTAATTAGAGGCGCTTCACGCTGCGCCATTTCTTTTGATGCGGAGCCTTGGTGCTAATTGCTACGTCCGTCCCGGGGCACGGCCGGGTTAAGTTCAAATGCGGGACCTTCTCAGTCAACCTGTCTCAAACTCCCACAACCCCAGCCCCCTTATAAGCACCCTCCAGCCCCCACCCACCCTCTTCAATCCCTTCAGACCCTGTAACCAGTACCTTCAATGGCCTCAACTTTCTAAAACTTGCCTTCGCTCACCACTCCCGCCTGCCTCTCCTCTCCTGCCAGCCTGTGAGTCATAAGGATTACACTGGGCCATAGTTGGGGGGGGGAATGCAAGACGAGGTATGTGACAGATCAAGAGTTTGATGAGACAAGGACAAAGTTGGAGAGAAAGTTCTGTGGGTACATGTGTGTGGGTGGGTGTGCGTGACTGTGTGGGTGTGTGTAGGTGTGTGGGTGTGTGTGTGCGTGTCTGGGGACAGAAGCCAAAGGACAGATGCTTTGTCGTCTGGGCCCATGGTGAGAAGGGTGTGCTAGTGAACATGGTGAAAGCGACGATGACATTGAGAAGTCCCTTTTATCCTCTTCTGGAGTTGGGACCCTGTGAAGCAGCAGCACCTATCTGTGGTCTAACAGGTCAAACTGGATCAATAACGGCGCAGCGAACCTCAAAGCTGTCCTTCTCAGACGCCCCTCACTTTCATTGGATTTGCTCTCTTATCTCCCTCTCGCTTCTCCCTCTTTTTGTCATTCCGTGTCCTTCTCTCTTCTCCACTTCCCCCCCCCCTCTCTCTTCTCCCCCCCCCCTCTCCCTCTCTCTCAGACTTTCTTTTCATCAAGCAGGTTACTTACAGGACAGCGCATCCTCGCGCCCCTCACCCAGCTTCTCCCTCTGCTCCTCACACAGACCTTCTCCTGGTCAAACAAGTGTACTGTCTCTAAATGGGAATGTTTGACTCCACAGCCTTATGAATAATAGAGAAGCTGGGTGGTTAAAGCTGATTCATGTGGTTCTACAGGCACTGAGTGTGTGTGTGTGTAGTGCGACAGACGCCCAAGTGGGACGCGTCGCATCACAGCTACACCCCAACCCTTTTCGCAGTCTCACTGTCCATCCCCGAGGTTTTAGCAGTAAAGGGTGTGGTGCTAAAAGCTAACGGTTAGATGTCCATTTTAGACACGCCTGATCCCCGTGGGGTCAACCACAGTTGACATCCCTTTAAGGAGCCCCGTAATTGTGGTTGTGGTCCTTGGAGGTGGATCTCGGGTCCCCGAGGAGCACGGGTTGTGACGAATCACGTCTCCGTGGCGGAGGTGGGATTCCCGCTCCACTTGTTCGACCGTAGGCTTCGCCACGGCGTCCTTTCGTTCATTTGACCTCTGCTTTAGAACTCCACACTTCACTTCCACAGATTTTCACGTTGACAAGGAGACATCCTCTTGCAGATGATTTGTCTTAGAATCATAATACTGGAACAGTGGTTTGCGAATAAATACCCAAATTATTGTTGGATTAAATGTCCGTCCACCAGATAACAGGATTTTACTGCCCAACGTGCATCTCCTATCTGTGACTGGATTTTTATATTTTATTCCTTCATAATACTTGGTAACTAAATACACAGGGCTTGGCTTGCTATTTGGTAAATGTACATTTGTCATTGCAAACAAAAAGACTTCAAAGACTTGGTCTCAAATTTTTTTGACAAGAAGTTGAGATTAAATGACATGAATGAATTCCTTCATACAGTTTAGCACCCATAGACCCGGAAATATAAGATAATGTCTTGATTCAGCTATGGTGTGTTTAAGTCAGAATATGTAGTAAAGACACATACCAGGAATATGTGTGTGTGTGTGTGTGTCTGTGTGTGTGTGTGTGTGTGTGTAAATGCAAGCACGCAGGGAGCCAGGGTGCTAACAGCTGTCCCGGTGAGAGGAGGCAGAGGCATCGCATGTGCTAAGAGCTCCTGTTAGGAGTGCTGACTTTAACCTTTATTCACTTAAAGAACACCCCCCCCCCACACCACACACACACACACACACACTGACACACCTTCCCCGGAGCCTCCCCCCTCTGGCCCCTTTCACCTCCAGGCTCTTCAGGAACAAGTCCTGGTTCTGTGCTCCGGGCCGGTACCTTCCTGGAACTGCCTGCTAACCTGTTTATCCTCATGTCCTTGCTGCAGGTGCAGACTGAACGTGCAGTCACTGGACACACCATGTATGTGTGTGTGAGTGTAAGTGCATGTGTGTGTGTTTAAAAGTATTTTCTTGTGTGGATTCAGCATAAACAGATCTGGAGAACATGTCAACACCTTACAATCACAGCGGTAAAATGTAATTCGCAAGCAAAGATCAATTGAAGTTTTTTACCTGAATTTGACAGGATGTTACACTTATAATCACCCTTACTGCCCTCTTAACACACTTCAACACACATACGCACACCCACATGCATGCATACACACGCATACGCGTGCAGGCATGCACACACACATACCGCGTGGAAAAGAAAAGAGACTTGTAAACCGTAATCGCTTTCCTGGCTTTAGTCTCATGGCCTAAGTTCCCTTCCGACCCACCGATTGGCCGAAAGGGAGCAGAACCAGGATTACTAATACTGCTAAAATAACAGTGAAGAAACTGGACAGAAGCCAACCGGCTCAAAGAAAAGGACCATTGTTACCCTCATGTTGTTATTGCCAGGTATTAGCTGCTGTAGGTTACACCATCATTGATACACACACACACTCATGATGACACACACACACATGCTCACACACTCACACACACACACACACACACACACACCACACACACACACACACATGCTCTTAGACATGCACTCGCACACGGACAAAAGTCTTAACCCCACACTGCTATTTTTGTGCAATTCTAATTCACTTGTTACACCGCTAATCTATGCTACCCATTGGCCTTCCCCTTTATAAACCATGTGGCCCCCTGGGAAACTGAGTAAGACACACACTCTGACTCTCTGAGCAATCACGTACCCTGTTGTGCTGTGTCCCCCATCAATAATATTGATTCCCAGGGTTTAATCCGCATGTTTATCCACTGCAGGTACATAATTGCAGAGGTGTCATTGAAAACTGGCTGTGTTGCATGTGCGTGTGTCTGTGTATATGTGTCAGTGTTTCAGAGTGGTGTATCCGCGAGTGTCTCTGCCCGCGAGTGTGAGATTAACATGAACGTGTGTGAGCCTGTGGGTGTGTGTGGGTGTGTGAGTGCAGGCAGAAGGTGTGAAATGCTTGAAAAGCCCTGGTTCTCTTAGTTCCGTTGACACGCGGCAGAGGTGGTGTGGTCAGGATGTGACCCTGCCCCCCTCCCCCTCCTCTCCATATTCTTCCCCATTACAGAGCTACCAGAGGTCAGAGTTCAAGCACAGGATTATAGGCCTCAGCAGTGTCTCTATTTGAACCCCAAAGGGTGCAAGAAAGCTGATTAGTAAATATTTAAATGGAGGGGAAATACATAAAAGTGTCTGAAATGTGCATTACACATACATTATCTGGACAATCAACACCAGTCAAAAAGCTTCTAGGACTACTCCACTGACAAGTAACGTTGGTCAAGTTCAAGTTTGTATTCCAAAGAAGGTACGTCTTAAGGTTACAATAAAATCTAAATAATCTAAATGACTAGAGTTTTTAGAAAACAAACACATTCAACTGACTGTCTATATCAAACACTTCCACAACAGTCGAGGAATATTCCAGTGAAGAAAAACATAAAAAAAAGTTTGTCCAGAGTGGGCAGACAGAGGGCATAGAGAGAGAGAGAGAGAGAGAGAGAGAGAGAGACAGAGAGACGGGAGGGATGTGGGTTGGTGGTGGGGGAGCTTCCTCGTGCCTCTGGCCGAGCGGAAAATCTCTGCAAATTAGTTACTGCGACGACGGCAGTCGGGGGAGCTTTCATCCAGCGTGGCGGGGGGCCGGCATGGGATGGGCACAGGCGCAACACCTCCCTTACCCCCTACATACACACACACACACACACATACACTTTCATTCCCCCCTTCAACCATTACCTCCCCTCCACCCCTCCTCCTCTTCTCCTTTCACTCTAACCCCCCAACCCATCTCTCCCCCTCTCCCCCTCTCCCCCCCTCCCTCTTCGTCCATTACCATTACAGCTGGTTCTTGGCAGCAGCAGAAGGGCGGAGGAGGAGGGGGGGTGGATGGGGCTTGTAGCGGGCGTCTCCCCCGGCGACCCCAGCGCTGGCCGTTTAGCTGTCAAACGCTCATACGGCATTAGCACTCCGCCAGAGGCGCCAAATAAACACTCACACTGTGGATATTCACTGGAGTCCAGGGGGTACGCACACACACATCTACACACACACGCACACACACACCTACACACACACACAAGCACACACACTGCTACACACACTGATTTGATCAAACACTCGTAGATTTGCCCACCAATAAGACACAATATACACTTACAAAATGTTCATTCACACAGGTTTGCATGCACTTACACATGCATGGGCACAC
Organism: Mallotus villosus; assembly: GCA_903064625.1. Classification (NCBI taxonomy): domain Eukaryota; kingdom Metazoa; phylum Chordata; class Actinopteri; order Osmeriformes; family Salangidae; genus Mallotus; species Mallotus villosus. Next base: position 36,172 of record CAEFZP010000649.1, read on the forward strand.
ACACACACACCACACACACACACACACACACCACACACACAAACACACACACTTACACACACACACCCACCCACATACTGAGTTGATCAAACACTCAGGGGATGCACACCACAAAAATATATGGAACACTCAACATACTAAATCACACCTCTAAAAGTAATTCAGTGCCACTGGGGACACACACACACACACCACTCTCTCAGATCTATACAGTTACACTGCCAGTACCAGTCAAACACTGTCACAAATGAAATCCATGTTGAGTATGTTAGCCAACATATTTTCCACGTTCTGATAAATGTCCATCAGTCTTCAATAAAAATCAATGGGCTACAGTTTCTTCATGGATTTGTTGTAGAGACGTTTTGTGTGTCTGTTTTTGGATGGGTTAGCTTCCCCTTGATGTCAAAAGAGGATAAAAATTGTTTTGGCTTTGCTTCTTTTTAGCTGTGTTGGATAATACTAGTCACAGCTACGCTAGATAAACCACAGCATGTATTTAAGAAGAATAAGTTGTAAATTGTGGCTTGTTTTTTTGCAGACAGGGAAGCCTTGATCAAGCCACATCATTAGTTTGTAGATGCTTCTGACTTCCTCCCCCCTGAAACAGGGAGGTGCAGAATGATGGAGTGCTGAAAGAAAGAGGTGGCTGAAGCCTTCTGTCTGACTGACCTCTGACCCCATCCCCTTTCTCACTCTGTACAGAATGTGTGTTACTGCGGCCTGTTTGACTATAATGACGATGGATGGGCACGTTTGTTTACACACAGGTACAGATGCGCGCACAGACACACAGACGCACACAGACACAGACACACAAGCACACCCTCGCACACAGACGTGGACACAGACATAGACACACACTCTCAAACGCGCACTTTCAAGGCACAATCTGGAAATGCACACACACTTTCTCCATGCTTCCTTGTGGGTGCCCTGGGCCTGGGGAGGTCAGGGAATGGGGCAGGATTAGCCCTCAGACAGACAGGCTGACCCCCAGGTCTGGTCTTGACAGACCCCCCCTCCATCCCCCGGCAGGCCCAGGGACACACTCCTGTGACCAAAGCTACAGGGCCCCAGCGCCCAGAGAAAGGGGCTTAGAGGGCAGATAAGGGCCTCATACCTCCAACCAGAGCTGTGAAAGCACAGGGGTCAACGTACTTTGAGATCCAGGCATTGAGTTGCTGCCAAGTGGGTGTAGAAGTTCAACAGCGGCTCATGTTTTGGTTAGAATGTGTTTTACAGCAGTAAAAGACTTGTCTAACCTGTGTGGAGTTTCTATTTTCTTTTGACTGACCTAAACTTGTTTTCTGTTCATGTGTATGTGTTGTTGTGTGTGCAAGTGTGTGTGTGTGTGTGTGCATGCACGTTTCCCAACGTTCAAAGTATGGGGTCGGGGTTTTGCCATGTGGCTGGTTGCCAGTCTTCATACTACGAAGCCTGACACTTATTCTGCCCCAGCCGTTCTGTTACCCTCACAAGGGTCTCCTACTGTCTGCCACAACAACAGGACAACGTTTTGCCTAACTGCAGTGCTGGCCTGACTGGCAAGTCCACTATGCCATGTGTTCGAGTTCTGTGGTGGCATGCATTGCCTGACCAAAAATGTATACTCTTGAATACAACGGTCATGCTGCAGTGCAAATGTACAGTTAATTATAGGATAAATATATTTTTAATAAAAATGACATAAACATGATTCAGTTCCCAGGCCCCATATGGAGACCCACACATCCTTGCCTGGAGTGGAACCCTGGGAAGTGTGTGTGTGTGTGTGTGTGGTGTGTGTGTGTAGGGGGTGTGTGGGTGGTCTCGTTCTTAGCTTATCTCCCTCCATACTCTGAGTGGTATGTAAAAGATATCAGAGATGGGCCCGTGTCTTCTCACCCTTTCCCAGGGAGGGCGGGGTGGGGGGAGGGGGTACGAGACGGCAGGGGAGGTGGTGGGGGGCGGGGGTGCAGGCCGTATCAGGACGCCAGGGATGGTGTTGACAATGCCTGGGCTCGCCATATTTGTAGCCAGTTAGAGTCTCAAGATGCCGCCGGTCCTGGAAGATAAGGACGGAGACTGCATGGTCGGGGTGGACGGGGCAGAGGGGGGGTGCTGTCTGTGTGAGTGTGTGCGTGTGAGTGTGTGCGGTGTGTATGGATCTGTGTTCACGAGTAACGCGTGGAAAATAAGCTTGTATATTAGAGTCTGAATCTGAGCTGCTATGTGTTTTGTGGGTAACTTGAATGTGTGTTTTACTTGACAGTGTGTGTGGGATTGTATCCAAATGATCCTGTAATGGTCTGCTCCTCGCTGATTAGGGGAAGGAAATGCTCTGTTGGAGACAGGCTCCCCTCTGCTCTCCTCCCCTATCAATACCCCCTTTCTGAACGATCTCCCTCACCCCCACACTTCCTATCGCCCGGCCTCTCTTATCCATGCAGGTAATGAAATCAACCATGACAGCGCGCCATGACATTCTACAGTTCTGTCGCCTTATTGGCTAATAAACTCAGAAGACAGACAGGAAGTGCATTACGCAATAGGCCTTTATGAAACGGGACGCCGCGAAGTCCGAGCTCTGATGTAGCCGGCCAGTGTCACACACACACGACAGATGCACGTGTGAGCACACATGCACAAGTACGTACACATACACAAAGACTTATGTACACACACACCCACACACACGCACACACACTATTAATATCATGGGAATACGGGAACCACTCTTAAATGGAGGAGATGGCTTGGTTAACGTATTTACCCTTATTTTACCATCTAGCTCTGCTTCCTAAAGTCTTAAGTTTTTTTTCAGTTTTAAAAGCTCTTGGGTGATAAGCCTCAAGTTTAGTTCCTTGGGGAGGGCGGGGGGGGGATGCTGTTGTCATGGCAATCCACAGATTCCCAGTTCTGATGATGTCACCCAGGACCAGGAAACTGGGCAAATGGAGGAAATGTGTCTCTCTCTCTCTCTCTCTCTCTCTCTCTCTCTCTCTCTCTCTCTCTCTCTCTCTCTCTCTTTCTCTCTCTCTCTTTCTCTGTATCTCTCTCTCTTTCTGTCTTTCCCATGCACTTCTCAGAGTTGGTGGACGTGTGTGGGGAAGGTGGTAGGAGGGTCGGGCTGAGTGGGAGATGCTGGAGCCAGGGGGGTTGATAAGGGGGCCCGAGGACATTGGGTTGGGGAGCCGGGGCTATCTGGACCCCCATGGGTGACTGGGAGATACGTTCGACTAGGCCAGCAGGCTTCGGACTTGGCAGATAGAGCCGTATGCGTAATGTGTGTGTGAATATGTGTGTACGCTGACAAGTTCCCTGAAGTTCCCTGCCATATTTTGTTAGCTGACACACACACACACACATTCTTTCCCACACACCCAGTGTGAGCAGGGTGAGGTGATAGGTTGATGGCAGGTTCTCTCGCCACAGTGACGCATCACAGGAAGACTTGTGGCGGCGTGATTTGTGTCTGACAGCGTCGGTCTGTGTGGGGCCGGAATCATGTTAGTGTGTGTGTGTGTGTGTGGCGAGTGGGGCAATGGGGGGTGGGGGCAATGTGGGGAAAGGGGGGGGGCATAGTGTTTGTGTGCATGTCTGTGTGTGTGTATGTGTGTGTGTGCCCATGGGTGCAGAACAGAGATACGGGTCAGAACCAGAGCTGCGTTGCTGCCCTCACACGCTGATAGAGTGAGAGAGCCCGCAAGAGAGCCGGCGAGAGAGCCAACGGCGGACCAATCATGCGAGAGTCTGAGGACTCATTGGCCAGCCCCCCGACCAGGAAGTGAGAAATAGATGAAAGGAGAGACAAAGAGAGGAGGAGAACTACCTATACTGTTGGGGATGGAGACACTGGAATGAGGAAGGATCGAGAGAATAAGAAATAAACAAATAACAAAGGACAAAGGGGTCAGAAAGTTGTGTGTGTGTGGGGGTGTATGAGGGAAGAATGGGAAGGCGGGGGGGTGTTGTGATAAGGGGTGGAGACAGGCAGGCTACAGGGGATAGGATACACTGATACACCACACTTCCTGATTGTGGTGGATTGGCGTTAATGGGGATGTTTCCCAGGCTCATGGCTGGGCTCTACCAGGGGAAGCCTGTCTTCCACTATGACCACAGTAGAACTATGAAACCATGAAATGAAGGTTTTGACTTTTGTCTCAAAATACTGTTCACCGAGTTATCATTTATATCACCAACGGTCGAATGGCCTTAATACTTACAATTACATACAACATAATCCAATTCCATTACAATACAGATTATCATAACAAATTATTCTGCACAAAACATTCAAATGAAATCATATAAAACTCTTTGAATGACAACTTTAATGACCAACATATTTGGGGGTGATCACTGTAAGTAGAGAGGCCTGACAGAGCACGCCCTGTTATCTGTTGACCCCTCCCTCCAGTGGGAAAGGCCTCACAAGTGCTCTCTCACTCTTCAAATTAGTCTTCATTAGGAGATAACTAATGGTGTGTGTGTGATAGAGAGGAACCAATGGCAGGCTGTCCAGTTAACTCTGTGGACTTGATCATCTCTATCCATCTCTCTCCCTCCCCGTCACCCTCAGTCTGTCTCTGTCTCTCTCTTTCTTTCTATGTCTCTCACTCTCTCTTCGCTCTCTCTTCCTTTCTTATACTCTCACTATCTGTCTGTCACACACACACCTTGTCCTCCTTGTCACCATCTCTGGTTTTTGAAATGAAGATAGATGGAATCACAGAGCATTCTCAACTCATACATGAAGACATAACTCCATCCCCACCCATACCCTGGAGAACAGAGATACCTACATCCACACACACACCCTGGAGCCTGAGACTGGAAGAAGAATGTACTCCTGCATGAGCACTGTGGTGTCTCCAACATCTGAAGTTGTGTTTTTTGCATCTATAACAGTATAATACATGTTTATGTTCCTGAAGTTCTAACAAAACGCATTCAGGTCAGTAGGAACTGTGTCTTTTTTTTGTCTTTGACACTTGCTTAAAGTAGTGTTTCCTAACCTTTTTTCAGTCATGGCACCCTTAAAAAAGTTTCTACATTTTGTGGCACACTAATGTCAGTCAACTCATCCATCTGCAAGGAAAATTTGTTAAAGGATTTTACACGGCACCCCGGTTGGGAAACACTGGCTTAGAGCACTAAAAAGAGAGTGTACTTGTTGCTGGACAGAGTTGTGGCTAAATTACTATGACACAATAGATGAAAAAGAGCCAGAGTAAAAAATAAAGAGGATGAGAAAAAACGAGAGTGGGGAAGAGTAGGAACAGAGAAAGGGAAGCGGAGAAAGAAAAAAAGTGTAGTAGAGAAAGGGAGAGAAAGAAAGCAAGAAAGAGCCTGGGGAGGGATGGGAACAGAAGAGACAGAGAAGGAGAGAAAGTGAGGAAGAAGCTCTTAAGCAAATGTCGATGGAGAGAGAGAGACAAGGAGAGAGTGATGGATGGACAGACCGACAGAGAGAGAGGTGGAAACAGGCAGTCCTATTTCCCAGACTGGTGATAGAGTTATCTACCACGGAGCTGTCATGCTGGCAGAGGACGGGCTTACGGGCTCTCCTCAGGAGGAGCCAGCCAATAAAAGATAAGCTCCGCGGAGGAGCCAGCCAATAAAAGATAAACCTTCGAGGAGCCAGCCAATGAAAGATAAGACCCCGAGCATGTCTGTGACTTCCTCGCTGATCTTCCTTCTGGAGATACGAGGCTCGGTGCTGATATCCCTGGCGTCTCTCTGGCATTCACAGGGACCTCTCGTGTCCTGGTCAGTCAAACACACACACAAACACATCACACACACAAGCATGCAAAAATAACTTTCCTTGTTCTTTACATTTTTATCTGACTTTTCCTTTCTTTGTCTGTAAAAGTGCAAAGCTAAGTTGATTTTGGATGAAGGAGAGATACCCCTCCTCACTCACACTCCTCCTGAACCGATAAACAGACAAGCATGGCTGGAAGGACCACAAAACCAGTATCTTCCGTCTTGTCTTTGATGGGATACCCATCTGTCTCTGTCTCTGTTTGTCTCTCTCTCGCCTCTCACTTTCTCTCTCTCTCTGTCACACACACACACACACTCTTCCCCTTCCCCACCCTTCACCGCTAACAGCACCCTGAGCTAGCCCCCCTGTTCTCCAGCTGCTAATGACAGACAGCTGAAGGCACACTCCTGGGGGCACCAATCAAATTTGCTGGCCCGTAATTGGATTACGGCGGGCAGGGGGGAGGGCTTTTATCTCTCCCTTTGCCTCTCTCTCTCTCTCCCTCCCTCTGTCTTTCTCTCCTCCTGTTTGTGCTCTCGTCTGCGGGTGAGTGATGGACAAAAGAGAGAGCTGTCAGCGTCAGCTTCGGGCAGAGGGTGTGTGTATTTGTGTTCTAGTGTGTGTGCGTGTGTGTGTGTGTGTGCGTGTGTTTCTGTGTGCAATGGGGGATGAAACCAGCTCAAAGGGCTGTTGAGTGTATTGAGATGGGTGACAGTGACAGTGTGTGTTTATGTGTGTTTATGTGTGAGTGTATGACTGTGTGTGTGTGTGTGTGTTTGTGTGCGTTGGGGAAGGCAAAGAGCGAAATATCACTTAGCTCATTCCCTCATCCCTGTTGCTTTTCAGTGGAGTTCAACACCAGCCCAGACACAAAGGGCTGCATCTCTCTGTCTGTCCTCCGGCCAAGCTACTGAGAGGGAACGCCAAGGCGACACAACAGCCACACGACGGAGGGAGCGGCAGAGAACACACACACACTTGCGCCCAGTTTTAATGAATTACATTGTGACATCCCAAAGCTCTCAAACTGCTGTGTCCAAGATTGAATGTGTCATATCTTTTGGAAAGACTCACGGTGAGAATGCAAAACTAAACGTCTCCTTGTTGCATTTGTTTGTAAAACGCCTGTAGGCGTTAACAGTTTCCAGGAAAGCTTTGAGCAGAAAGTGTCAACGGTGTATGTCACATGTAGCTCATTTCTCATATGCTCTCTCTCCAGTAATGAATCACCACCTGTGTGAAGGACTGACTCTGTCTCTTCTCATCACTGCTTGTGTTGTGCTGGGGAGATGACGTCTAAACAAACACAAAAATGGGCACACACACACACTCAGTTGCGTGCGCACACGCTCCCTGTCATCTATATGTCTGGAGTCTCTCTGTCACCTGTCAGTCTGGCGTCTTCACACTGTCGGAGGATCTGTATGTTTGCGCGTGTGTGTGGTTTGTGTGTGTGTTTGGTGTGTTTTTATGTACAACATGTTGTGTGCGTGTGTTTTTGTGTGTGCATGTACTGTATGCTGTGTATGTGTGTGTGTGTGTGTATGTGTACAGTATGCGGTGTGTGTGTTAGTGTGTGTGTCTATAGAATGTTGTGTGTGTGAGTGTTGGTGTGTGCATGTGGACAGCATGTTATGTGTGTGTGCTTGTACAGTAAGTTGTGTGTGTGTGCATACAGTATGTAGTGTGTATCTTAGTGTGTGTGTGCACAGTATGTGATGTGTGTTAGTGTGTGTGTAATACATGGTGTGTGTACACACAGAATGTGGTGTGTATGTTAGTGGTATGTGTGTATAGTATGCGGTGTATGTATGTACAGTATTCGGTGCGTGTTAGCGTGTGTGTGTACAGAATGTGCTGTTAGTTGCTGGTGATCTTTCTGAATGCTTTCCATGTAGACAGTCTTGCATACATTAATTGTTTTTATCATCAGACTTCAGACTATCAGCCTTTGTCAATTATGTGTCTGATGTCAGTAGGTGTCCTTCAATTATTCAAATTTGAGATAGTTGTACATTATTGTTATTTAAAATGTGCAATATTGGCATAGGCTGTGATTCTTATCGTAGACATTTGCCATGCCTTCTTCCATGTATCCATGTCAACATTCCACATGGAGAGTTCAGGTTTGTTTCAGAGATTCTCACAGTCTTGATAGGGTGACTGACAACAGGCACACTTGTCACCTGCCATGCTGTCAGCGTCAGGGACAACGACAGTTCCCCCATCCACACCCACACCAACACACACACTCCCCTCCACACACACACACACACACCACACACACAACACACACACACACACACACACACACACACACACACACACACACACACACACACACACACACACACCCACACACACACACACACACACACACACACACACACACACACTCCCCTCCACACACACACACACACACACACACACACACACACTCTCTTCCCCTCCACACAGACACATACACACACACTCCTCCCCTCCACTCACACACACTTCCCCCTCCACACACACTCTTCCCTTCCGCACACATGCGTCGTTCCCGACTTTGCGGCGGTCCGTGGGAACAGTCAGGAATAGCGTCCTGTATCGGCTCCATCGCACAAGGCCCTGTCACCTTCCTCAGCCGACACCCCCCCCGATGACACCAGCGCAGGGGGGACGGTGGGTCTGGTGTGGCGTGGTGAGAAACATCCCTGGTCCCTGTTCTCCTGTCACCTCGAGTGGAGGGTCTGTCAGTCAGGCTCTCACATGCTGCGTGTGCTTGTGTCTCTTCCCTTCGTGAGCCGTAATGGAGGTGAGATCTGTGATTCACGTTTGTTTGAGCCTATGAAACCCCCGTTTGAGAAATGCCCATTGCGACGACTGTGTTTGGATGTGCTTATAGTGCAATGTTTGTGTTTGTGCAACGCACATCCTGTGCCAGGTATTTTTAATAACTTTGAAGTGGTTTTGTGTGTATTTGTTCTGTGTGTGTGTGCACACGTGTGGGTAGGTATGTTTGTGTGTGTGTGAACGTTTGCGTGCGTGTGTGTGTGTGTCTAAGAATGGGGGGGGGTGAGAATGTGTGTGTTTGTGTGTGTGTGTGTGTGTGTCTAAGAATGGGGGGGGGTGCGAAACTGTGTGTTTGTGCGTGTGTGTGTGTGTGTGTTAACAGGGCTGTAGACAGGCCGTCTGGACTGTGGTGAGATCTAGCAGAGCCTGAGAGCAGAGAGCCTGTCCCTCAGCCATGCAGCCCCTGAGACAAACCCAAGACACGTTAATCCTCCGCCTTGCTTATCTGCATTCACCCCACTCCTTCACTCTACCTCTCTCCCTCTCTCCCACCCCACCTCTGTCTTTCTCTCCATCACTGTCCTTCACTCACACACTTTCCCTCCATCTCCGTCTGTACTTCTCTCATCCATCACTCACTTATTTTTCCTCATCCACTTCCATCCCTCTTTTCCAGACTCCACATGCTCATTATGCCCTGGCTATCCCTCCCTCCCTCCCCCCTCCGCCACTCCTCTTTTCATTTAGCCTTTTTTGTTATTACCTCTATCACTCTATCACTCAACAATTACACAATTATCCTTTCTCAGGCTCTCACTCCTTCTCTCCATTTGACTCTCTCTCTCTCTCTCTCTTTATGTCTGTCTCTGTCTTTGTCTCTGTCTGTCTGTCTGTCTCTTTCTCTCCCTCATACACACAGGTCCCTACAGGTCAAACTCTGAACTGGTTCTGTGGTTCTAAGGAAAGATCAGTCAGTCGACCCCTGGGTGGACCTATCACACACCTGAGAGGGAGCAGCAGCCTGCCGTGGGTCCAGTATGGGAAGGAGGACAGGAGAAGGATGTCCACATTAACGGAGGGCTCCGCATTTCTGCTGTGTGTGTGTGGGGGGAGGGTGGTGGGGAGGGTGGTGGGGGTCACACGGCCCGGTGACCTTAGCCGAGGCCTGCCTGTCAGCGCAGTGGGACTCTGGACGGAGCTAGCAGATCCAGACCCTCTCACACGATCGCAGAGCTGGATGCCTGGGGATTAGAGGGCGTGCTGAGTGGCGGATCTGTTTTGTTTCTCTAATGCGTTAAGTACCTGTAAGAAGGGTGTGTGTGTGTACTTGTGTGTGTGTGTGTCTGTGTGTGTGTGTGTGTGAGAGAGAGAGAGAGAGAGAGAGAGAGAGAGAGAGAGAGAAAGTGAGTGCATATTTTAACATGTTTCTACATTTGTTTCCACATTAGAGTGTGTATGTGTAGATTCACTTAATGTGCACATTCAAGTTTGTTTGCTTATGCATGTGTGTGTGTGTGTGCTTGTGTGTAACAGGGATGCTTGCTTTGGTCATAAATACAGATGGGCTTTAGGGGTGTGTAAACACTTCTGCTGTACCAGAGGGTGGAACGCACACACACTCCTGGCCAGAGGGAGGAAAGAAGATTGAGTGTGTTCAGAGTGTGTCTCCACCTCTTTATGGTCTGTTTGTGAGCCCTGTGATGCTTACCGGAACACTTCTCACGAGGTGGGGTGTGTGTGTGTGTGTATGTGTACGTGTGTATCTTCCTGTGTCTTACTAAACATGATGTGATCACTGACTACTTTGAGTCACAAAAGAATGAGAACCATTAGGCCATATCATCTCTCTATCTTCTTTGATATGTCTCCATCGCAAAGAAATGAAAAGATTGTCTGGTGATTGTCCAATGACAATCACCAGATTGCGTCAGAGAATATCATTGCGACATTACAGACAGCGTTTGTACATTACTTTATGACCCCTCAGAACGTGATGACAAGTGAGCCAACCCCTTTTCCTTTGATTCGTTATGATGCCAAAGTGATGATCTATGGTGTCATGATATTATCTTCTAATGTGTCACACAAGGTTCAATGTATTGAACCTGGTTCTAGTGTGAGATCACTGCCTGAAGGCACAGAACGTTGGCTGATTGGACGATGCAGCCATCCAATTAGGGAAAACACCATATTCACTCAACCAGCTTCAAAAACGAGTATCAGTTCCCGTATGTGAAAGATGTTTTTTTAAATGTTCTCATACCTTCCTTTATACCAAACCTACAGTACAAACCTAACAAGGGCCAAAAAGGAGGTAATGTAAACAACATAAAAATAAACAATGTATACCGTATACACATGTATCCAAAAATCTATTTTTTATTGTGTAGATGGCTTAAATGTTTCCAATATGCGTGTTTTGGATTTCATAAATTACAATGACGTGCATTTTAAATTTTATGGATATCCATCCCAGCCTGCCCATTGAGTCTTTTTCAATCTCAATGTTATGGAGATATTGCATGTGTTGATATTCAAACTGATACGGATTATTTTAAATCTTGCTGGCGTTTTGTTTGATGAGCAGGTTTTGAATGAACGCAGGTTTATACATGTTGGCTCAAGTATATTCTTCTCAGGCCAATTAAACGCTTACAAAAGGGTTTAGACAAATCATCATTGGTTCCTTTTGGCTAAACCACACTTAAGTAGAGATGGAATCAGTGTGTTTTCATTCAGTGAAGAGAGCTTCTTTAGATGAGGGTAATACATCCAAAATCAAGGGTGTTAAAATGAATTTGATTGATTAGGCAAGGACATGCAATTGTTAAGTTGAAAGTATAAGATGCCTGAATTTGAATACAAACGCATGGTATTATGTTTGTACAAAAATAAAACCAGGCCTGTAGTCTTCCTCTACTCTTGTTCACCTCAGATTTCCAAGACAGTCCATTTCTTCTAACTTCACACAAGCATTCCTCCTTTCTAATTTGAAGAATCTGAGCAGGTAAACAATTATTTTCAGTAGCTTCCTGGACGCTAATCCCGAGGCAATTTACAATGAAGAGAAACAAACTCAGGGGATGACGGTTCAAAGCCCCGGTTCACTTAGGAGGGGGTCATAAATTTGGGCCTCTGTGTTAGCATGATGGTCTGTAATGTCTGTGCGTGCGCATTGAAGTTTACATGCACCTATGACATACTTGAAGCCTGCTGTGTACAGTAGGTACCTCCTTGTGTGTGTTTCAGGAAATGTTTGCATGTGGCTGCCGGGTGTGCTGCTTGGGCTGTGTGTGTGTGTGTGTGCTGGGGTGGATCAAGGCCCATGGGAACTAATGGCTGATGGGTTATGGAATGTTCCCTGACCCCAGTGATGACCCCATCCCATAACCCCCTGCTGTTCCTCCAGTCTCAGCTGATTGGTCGAGTTATCTCTGTGATGTCCTCAAGGGCTCTCTTTGGAGTTTTTATCAATACAAGTTGTAAAAGGTAAATCTCAGTAGTGGAGAAGCACAAGGGAGTTTCCCTAAGAAAAACCCCTTCACTTTCCTCAGACCTATGTCCACACCATCTACTGTTCTTAAAATCACAGATGAATTACAATCCCAACAGTGAGAGTACAGCAAACGGACAGGCCCCACCACTCTACTGAGTGCCTGTGTGCACACCTGCTCTTTCACTTTTCTCCCTCAGCGTGTTTTAATCAGATGGAGCGGGTGATAACCTCTGCGCTAATGCTAATTAGCTCCAGACATAAGTAATGAAGAGAGAAAGCCCGCCGATCGCATTACACACCTCCCTCCCTCTCTCTCTCTGATGAGCTGATAGCTATCTCAGCGGAGGCTAAAGTTGATTAACCCGACCAGAGTACACACACACGTACGCATGTGCGTGCAGAGACAGACGCACGCACGCATACACCTGCTTAATGTATTCAGTTATATTTGATTGAATAAGGTGGAAGTGTTTGCCTGCGCCAATTTTGTACTTATACAGTTATGTATGTGTACAGTACACGAGCATGTGTGCATGTGTGTGTGTGTGTCATCTTCAGTATGAACAGCTGCTTTTATGCCAGCGCACTTGCACATTTGGCTTTCAAAGTCAACCTCTGTCAGTTCCCCCAGGGCCTACTGATGCCTGACTCCCCATTCAGACTTCCAGTGTAAAAGGTGCAAAGTGGGTTGCCATTATTGTTCAAATCCCTCCAAAGCTGTGCCTCTTTTCCCACCAGAGCAATAGCGCTCTAGACCAGTCCCTACAGGTGCAGCCTGGAAAGGATGACAACCTCTCCTCACTAGGGCTTAACTGCTCATGTGTGGCTTTGACGGGGGCAGATCCTCCACTCTGTCTCCCCCTGGGGCAGGTTCTGCTGCTACACCCCCTCACACAGGTAGACTTCTGTGTTTGGTCCTCACTGTTTCAATCCCCAGAGACAAAGAAACACTTTGACATGTGACGTGTGTAGGAAGATGCACCTCCCTGTTCGGGCCATGTTTTCAGACTTTGAACCGACTCAACTCACCACAAGCCTGAGGAAACCATCAACAACTCTTTTTTCTCTCTTCACGTTTAGCTCATCTGTTAACACCAGTGATTTACCAGGCGTGAGCACCAAGGTATTGTGGGGATCAAAGGCAAAATGGCATTCTGGGGATTTGAGTTTTGACATGTGGGACGGACCTGCAACTTGATGTTGGCTTTGATTACAGTGGTGACCTCAAGTTGGTTCTCAAGACAAAGCAGATATTTGAGCTATGTGTGTATGAAAGGGTGGTGTGGCTGTTGTTTCTTGAACGAGTTCATAGATTGAAATGTATAAACAAAATGTGTGCTCATGAAAAAGGTTAGGTTAGCAACCAGAGCTCAAACTACTGTAGTCATCTGGTAACTCTGCTTCAATTTGGACCGTGCTCGACACGTCAGCTAGTGGTCTGGGGGAGGAAATGGCCTTTCCTTTGTTTACACCCCAAAACCAACGCAACCAAAACAGGCGGAACACAAGGAACAGCATCCTTCTTCCCGTGGCGTGAATGAACGCAAGTGTGAGAAGTCATTTGCGCCGTTCTGAGCCGGTGTTTCAAGTAAATTGTTGCCCTGGTTGTTGTCTTTGCTGTTTTCTGTTTTCCTTAGGAAGGGAAAGTGTTCTGTGTCAATAGCATGTTGGAGCTGTTGGCAGTTTCCCACTCTGAGGCTTTTGTCCTGACAGCTTCTCATCCATCTCGATCTGGACAAGACATAGGAGATATTTATCCACGGGGATGAATTTTCCTTCACCAAACAGGAGGTCCAAGTGATTGACTTCCTGTTGGCCTCAGACAGGAACTATAAAGTCTAAATAAGAGCAATGGTGAAAGGGAAAGTCGTTGGCTTCTTTGGCACGCTTGCCACCAAGGGTTTAAACGAGAGGAGAGTGCAACCAATGACTTTCTCTGTTCGTGTTTAGGGTTAGGGTTAGGGTTAGCCATTATCGTCTGGAAACACGTCTGTGGGGTGTACGTTTGTCTCTCTTTTATCGTCTGAGCAAGTCTTCACAGATGTCTATGTTTGTGATTGTGCAGAGGGGGTTTATGTGTATGTACTGTATGTGTAATTGTGTGTGTGTGTGTGTGCTGTCAAATGTCTTTGTATGCAGTAGCTGGTATCAAGCGATGCAAGGAATGCTAACATTCTGCTTGTCTTTATTAGTCTCTGGCACCAGGCTTTATCTGCCTCTGCTCAACTTCACAGTATATTAGGATGTACAACCTAACGTTAAACACTGCAAAAGCCAATGACTATGCAGTGTTAAGCTTCTGCAAGTAACGGTAGCCAATAGAAATGTCCCTTTCAGATTGGGTGCAATAGCCATCCAGCAAACCGGTGGTTCCCCCGTGAACTGGCAATGTGATGTCGGGGCTGACAGGAAGATATGCTTCTGACTGGGAAGTTGTGTGAATGACCTGCTGTTTCCAAATCTCCAAACGTGGGGAACTGAAGTACCATCCAATTTTAACAATTATGTAAAATATAGCCTATTGTGTTACATTTCGCATTCGTAACATTCGTGAATGAATAGATGACAAAAGATAAAGCTAGTCATGATAATTATTAAAGTTGAGTTGACCCCTCTTTCCCTCTCCAGCCACTGGAAAAAGCTACTGCTGATGACATCATCAGCTGAGGCCAGCTGTAATCTGGGTTTGTTGTCTGTGACCAGCGCGTCAGACCAGAGGCTGCCTGCCTGGCTGATGAGAGCAGGGGCTGGGAGTAGCACGGCTTCTCTGGCTCTGGTTCTGTCCCTGGCTCTGCTAGGCCACAAACTGTTTATGGAGCCAGACTGGAGATTAGGCTGACTGCTGCCCTCTCTCTCTGGGTTTCCGCTTGTTTTTTCTTCTTTTAGCTCCGTCCCCCCTTTCCTCCTTCCCTCCACTCAACCGTCTTCCTCCATCAGTGTTTTACAGGCAAGTAGGCCCAACAACCCCTCCTCCTTTTTTTAGGGGTCCCTTATCAAAGAGCTGGAGACGAGAGTAATGTCATTATCTACAGCTGGGGAGCCGGGCGTGTGTGTGTGTTTGTGTGTGTAGCGGGGGAGTGAAGTTGTAGCGATTGACTTGAAAGGGTTCACAACCATAGATATGGCTGTCGCCAGTGTTGTCATGCTTTGGAAACTCCAGCGCTTGCAGCGTTGTGGGAGGGAATGCTAACCTTATCATAACAGTTCCATCACATACGCTAATGATCTACAAACCTACAATGAGCATGAGGTTTATGTCTGTTAACATGACCACTGGGTAACAAACACATGAAGTACTATCAGGATGTCAAAGTGTACATTTTGTGGATTTGTTTTGTGTATCAGTGTCTCTGTTTGTGTATCTGTCTGTGTGAGGAAAGGCTTGATGGCACCACATAGATATTTATTTCAGCAGGAATTGGGCCATTTACACATTTTGCCCAGTGTAGAATGGAGTGAAGACACTAAAGTGAGTGTGTATGTGTGTTTTTGTGTGTGTGTGTGTGTTTGTATTTAAGGTAAGATGTTAGTCCCTGGAGAAGGACATCGTGATGCCATTGTTAGTGAAATCTAATCTGTTCTGTGTGAGTCGTACTGTGTGTGTGTATATGCGTCTGTATGGGAGTGTGTGTGTGTGTGTGTGTGGAGAGGGCCACATTGTGCTGAGCTTGGGGCTTCAGCAGTCTCTTTCTCCATTAATGCTCCATTAGCCAAATTAGAGCCCTAATTGGGGAGGCGAGGAGAGCTCGGCACTCTTAAAGGGACGGGCCGCTGGAAGCTGAGGACCATGAAAAGGGGAGATCAGTTTTATGTGTGTGTCACGAGTGTGTGTGTGTGTGTGTGTGTGTGTGTGTGTGTGTGTGTGTGTGTGTGTGTGTGTGTGTGTGTGGAGGGAGGGGAGGGGGGGTGAGCTGTATCAGTGGAATGGTAGCCTTATGAGGGAGCTTACTTTTAATGTGATGGTAAAAAAAGAGTTCTCTGGTTTGAAACTGAAAGGGGTAGTCGCAGTCAATTTAATTAGCTGGTTATTAGCTAATTAGCTCAATGGTGTTGCCCTCTGTAGGTAACACCAGCCTCTGAGGAGAAAACCTTGAAGTGAGGAAGAGAGAGAGTGGGTGAGTGAGTAAGTGTGAGACCGAGAGAGGTAGAGAGGGGTAGAACTGTAAAGAAGGAGTGAATCTGTCGGAAATTCCCCAGGACTGACCTCTTTGTTGAAAGTGTTCTAAAGTTGCTGGCAGAAATGGACTCTCCTTGATAAGCTGTAAATGACTGAAAGCTAGCTTAGACTAATCCCCATTTAGGGGCCTCTGATCGTTGCTCTAGCAACCTGATAGACTCCTGTCCTGAGATTTCTCCACTTCACTGAATGTAGCGTCATAATCACTGAGGTATTATAAGGAGGTGACCAGTCCAAATCCTCCTCCTTCATATTGTGGAAGTCCAATGGCAGCTGTAGCCAACATCTTCACATGAGTTTCAACATTTTGAATCTGGAAAGACCAGGAAATCCACCAGGTTTTGGGGATTCAGGGGAAGATCAATGGTTAACATTTTTTATTAGAGCTGTTGATCTGTATTCACAGTATGAGATGGATGTCTACGGTAACATTTCCAATCATGCAGATGGGACTTTTGGATTGAGCTTCAGACAACATATTAACCTTGGCGACACAGCATATTATGGTCTGTGTGGTGGTTATTTAAAAGATCAACAAACTCTGTGATGACCATTTATGTATTCATGTAAATGGCATGTGGAGCACATTCCTAGATCCAACTCCAGACAGGAACCGAGAAGAGCTAAAAATAGTCCCTTTCGAGGCTTCGGCCCAGTTGTCCATGACTGAGGCACTGCTTTGTCTTAGCCTGCTGCTGATTCATGCTCTGTTTTCTGTGTAAACAGAAGAGCATCCAGGTATTGTGCTGTGGAATAGGGACGGGGGTGACCTGGGAGTGAGGGATGGAAGACTGGTAGTCAGGACTTCTGCATCTCCAAGACAACGAGTTGAGACAGACGGCCATTCTTGGTGTGTGGTCACGCTGTCTGGCCACGATAGGACAGCTAAAGTCAGCTGTTTATTTGTTTAAAGGGACAGTAGGCTACTTTTCCCGAGTGGCATGTTTGACCGCTTGTTTTATAGTTAAATAGTGAATCAGTCTGTCAGTGTTTAAGACCGAGAGTTAATCTAGCGTGTCAATAACAGATAGTTTGGGTACGCCTTATGTCCTGACATGAAAGTTTATTTCACTTTTAGAGTCTGCTCTGTCTATGGTGAGTACCAATGTAGTCACCACGTATAAAATCTACAACCAGTGTATCTGCTTGGCAACGTCGATAAATTCCACACATTACTGGCACCTTTTTTGGAAACATTTCACATTTCCAAACATTGATGAGCTGATGAGGGGATTAAAGGAGTAGGGAGGTCATTCATATCAAGACTGAAACACCACGCACTGCCGCCCAGCAGTACAGCAAGGTGTTAACTCCCATTGTGGTTCAATAGGACCTCTATTAGATGGAGCAGTCACACGTGCCCTTGCACTACCGCCATACATCAACACCCTACCCAGGGGCATGATGGGACATTATCTACAGGCACGCCTCCACAGGCAACGTTGGTGCCTTGTGTCTGATTGATCAATAATTTTCATAGGGATTCTGTTAGCATTTTTTCTCAGGGTTGACACATGAGTATTGATCATAGTACAACACTGACACAAGAGCAAGGGCCAGCTATTTGAAAGTGATGATTTTGTTGGCCTGTGCCATCAATGTCGTTTTTATATGTTAGAGGTCCACCTGTGCATAATATGATCTCATTTCATGCTGAAAAACTATTTTAAATGAGTTGATCCTGAAAATATCTGACAGTCATCTAGCCCTTGCTGTCAACAAAAACAAATGCACCATGATTTTCTGAACATCTATTTGCAGGTCTACGGTAACTAAAATGAAGAGTACCTCAGTGCACTGCAATTTGCCCTTGGATGAAACTCCTGGAAACTGCTCTGCTCCAGATTTCTAGAAGAATCATATGTGCTTGTTTCCAAAGTGGGTTACAGTGCCTGTAATTCGTAAGCAGCAGAAGTTGTCTTGAGTAAGGGCACATAGATATTGTCCACTAATGTTTTTTTAAACGAGGGAGGGAGTGAGTGAGGAGGAACTCGGAAAAACCTCTCCACTTCAATCCTGGTAAAGGGAGACAAACAGGATTATCTCGAAGCTTGTGGGTTGAAAGGAGGAGGGGGGTGGGGGGTGGGACCTCTGAACTTTCAACAGCTCTGCATCCTGGCACCTAACATCTTGTGTGAAGAAGAGGAGAGTCAGGAAGTTCTAGAACCTAAGACCTGTTAGTCTCAAGCCTGGTCATTGCCATACGTAAACAATAACAGATCTTATTCACTAGCACAGCAACATCATCAAAATGCCTGTCTTACACAATGTATGTGTACACTATCAGACATATACATCTAAATATTTACAGTATATGTGTCGTAAACACAAACAGTAGAAGGCAGTGCAGGGCAAATGATTGAAAAAGACATGCCATTTGAAAAAGTTTCATTTTTGGAGTTTACCTGTTTGTCAGAGTATCTTACCATTAAAATGCCTTAAAGTGTTGTTTATCTGCCAGTGACTCTAAGCAGTCACACAGAATTGAACTAATCTCTTCACATCCCGCTGAAACACAAAAAAAGGTACAAAATCAAGATGGGGTGTTAAAGGTGTCAAAGGTCACCATTCACAAATCATCTCCATTTCAAGTGTTTATCTCCTGTGTTTTCTACCAGCCCTGGTTGCCACCTCTTCTCGCTCACCCTCCACCCCCTCCCTAAACATTACAGGCGTTCCCATTCAATTCCTAAAGGTTGCGAAAATGGCTTCGCTCCCCATGTCCAGCAGCCGTAAAGGTAGAGCTACATTTCGCTCATGGGGCTTGTAATTGAATGACTCAATCCCTATAAAAGCAATTGTAAGGTTATTATCTTCTTAGGGCCCCATTTGTGCCGAGTTGCACTTAGGAGAGGGGGAATGGGGGTGGTGGTGGTGGTGGGGGGTGCTGGAGCGACTAATCTTATATTTGGGGTTCTTAGTCATCAGATTCGCTTGTGCGCTACCCATGGTCAATGTCATTGTGGTCTTCTGCCACTGGCCATTCTGACCAGTGTGATGATGATGGGGGTCACCTTGACCTCTCTGACTGATGAGTGTGTGCCTGTGTGTGTGTGTGTGTGTGTGTGTGTGTGTGTGTGTGTGTGTGTGTGTGTGTGTGTGTGTGTGTGTGTGTGTGTGTGTGAGAGAGCATTTGGGTTGGAAGGGTAGAGGGTTTAGCTCACCAATGAGGTCACTATCAAGTGTATGGCAATGCTGTGTGTGTATGGGAGGTCATTTAGCACATTCTCAGGGTTTGTTAGTAATATGCTAATGCCGTCAAGATGTACAAATTACCAACTGTAGTCTCAAATACTATGCAAGGTACAATCAATAAAGGCCAGTCCAGCTAAATGGTTGGTGAAACCAGTTGACTCATCACCCATTTGTCCAGTCTTTCATCTTAGTCATTAAATCTTTAATGAACAACATGGGCAGACAAACACACACAAAATCGTATGAACACTTGTTTTGTAAATTATATTGCGAGTTAGTGTGTCATACATGTTTTGTGTAGGGAGGCCTTCATGCCACTGTCTACAGTATTACAGTTGTGGTCACATCAGTTGTGTTTTGGTGGAGGTGTCCCAGACCGTCTCCATTCCCAAGGGCAGGGCTGTCAGAGGACTTCTCAGACGATGGATGTTGTGAGTGTCAGACTAAATAAACTCTGGACAGCCAAGCTTATTTGTATGGTGTTAACAGCCCAGCGAAAAAACCCAAAGAGTTCCAACATGGGGCTAGTTGGGCTGCCACCCAACACGACAGGTAAGAGCTAATAAAATAATGCAATTCCCACACACTAAAGAATTTGCTGGCAAAATATACATTACAGACAAACACACACACACACATACACACTCACACACTAACCCACCCACACACTTGCACACACAAATGCAAACACAGACTCAGACTGAACATAGATGGTTTTAAAAATGCATGTGCACCCGCCCCATGCACGGAAACATGTGCACATTCAGGTACACACTCATACATGCACACACTCATACACGCACACACACACTCATACACGCACACACTCATACACGCACACACACACTCATACACGCACACACTCATACACGCACACACACGAGTGGAAAAGCTCATGAGTGGTCCAGCCAGTATTGATCTTTTAACATAGGATTATACAGTCTGGCTCTATAGGCTTACCCGCCTTTAATTCCCTCACAGAATAGATAGACTGACTTTGGCTCTATACATATCTGGATCAATGCAAATCTACTTATTCCGGAGCGGTTCAATTTTAAATGAATTCCATTAGCCATAAGTAAAAGTTTTCTTCTGTAATGTGATTACAGGGCTCCTCACCAATGGAGTTTCTTTGCAAGCGGTGAAATATTGTTTTTCTCTCTCTCTTTCCGTCCCTCACTCGCTTTCTCTTTTACGCCATTTGCCATCTCCTCTTTACCGATGTGACCTGCGATGGAGAGGGATGTGACGATAACAGTGAGACACACACACACGCACAAACAGACTGTTCACAAAAATGTATGGGAGTGGTAGGGAATACTAGTGACTATAAACACAAATCTGTGGTTATAAACTCATGAATCCGACACCTAAAAACAATCAGGTCCCACACAAACACAATTTTCTTTTTCTTTTTCTTGTAATAAACAAGTTTACCAATGCACAAAATTTGATGAACAAAATACACTGTTGAATTGTATTATGTCCCTTTAACTTCCAACCGCGTTTACTGTGAACTTTACTGTGTGTGATATGTGTTATTTGTAATTGTACTTATTGAACTGTTGAATGTTACAGAGTTGTCCAAAAACAATATTCCCTTCCAAAGACATAAGATTATCTAATGCTTTCTATACTGGCCAAGGTTTGCTCCATTCAATTTTGCTTTGTTCCTACATTCTGATGTCCATTTAACATTCCATCTTGCTTTATGTGCTAGTGGGTCCCCAAAAGGTAATCTAATTTTCTTTGTGCACAGCTTTACAGTAATTTGCCTGACATACTTTGTGTGTTATTGTCATGTACCAGGTCACCTGATGGTGATGCTTGTCTCAGCTAAGCACCAGCTGGCTAACTAGACCTATGCTCAATGCAAGACTCTTTGTTGTATTGAATAAAGCCTTCCGTTTTGTCAGTAGACTCCTTTATGCTCAGCCCTTTTAGTATATAAATTAAATAATTGGTGTCCAAGCTTTAGGGACAGTCTGTTCTATTACTTTGGTCAATTAAAAACAATTTACAATTAAAGCCCCCCTAAAACTATGTATCCATGTGGACTGTTATTGATTTTTTGGAATGGACACTCATGGTTGTGCTGGATATGTTTATAGTCAAACTGTTGTGACCCACCACTTTTTTCCAACACTCACAAACACACAAACACACATACGGACACACACATTGCCTTGCCCTAAACATCTGTTTGAGACAACGGCTTCTTCAGTCACCAGTGATATCGCCAGCTGTCATGACAGATTATGACACCCAATTGAGGCCACCCAGCGATAGACTCAAATGAAGTATTACCAGTTGTTTTTCAGTGGGTTGAGTTTGGTCCAATTCTCTCTCTCTTTCTCTCTGTCTCTCTCCCTCTTTCTCTCTCTCTCTCTCTCTTGCTCTGAAATACCGCAGTAAAACCCCTGTAACAAGCTGCTGACAGGGCGCTGAATCAGAGGCAGAAGCAAAGAAAAACGTGGAGATGGATTTAAGTATGCCTCTCGTCATTAGCCTCAACATAATCAAATCATTTTACTCATTCAGAAGTTCTCGGGAAGGCTGCACGGATGACAAACGCCGCCGAGAACGGTTCACTCTTTAACTCTTCTTGGCCTGTCTCCTGCCAGGAGAGCTGGCTGGTGTAAGAGTAATGTTGTTGCCAGAGCAGCTGTTAACAGCGTTCACTTGAACACTCGATGGTACTATATGCACTCATGTGGAAATGTGTTTTTTATTTGACCAATAGGTAAAACTAGTAAACATATGGATACTGTGTCTCGGTTCGGATATCATTATTGGGGAACACTTTTTATTTCACAATTTAAAAAAAGTTTGAAGTATTTCTCATCCAACATCTTGCCTGAAATCTCAAACAATATATATTATGGAATGTTAAGTATTCTAAACCTCTGTCTGTACTGCATATCCCAGTATCGCCCCCTAGAGATTCAGGCTACAATGGCCGCATAGACCAAGAGATCAAGGCAGCTTTACATCCTGAATTAGATCAAAAATAGTCAGTCCAAGATACACTGTATTGACTTGGTTGTTGCTTGTGGACTTAGAAAGGATTTAAATTCACATTCAAGGTGAGGCAAAGGTGACACAAACGACAAGTAAGTTACAGGTGTGAGATGAGATGCTGAGATTGATGATGTTTGGGTGTCTGTGATATAATTGGGACAGCTAGTATATGTCTTTATGTTTATTTATATGTGTGTGTGTGTGTGTGTGTGTATTGGTTTCTCTGTGTGTATGAGAAAGTGTGAGTATATTAAGTCTCTGGTCCAGCTGCTTGTATTTGTTTGTCTTTGGTCTGAAGGCCCAGGGACTGGCCCAACCCAGTGACAGACGTGCACAGTCCTATAACGCCCTCCCGCCTCCGGCCTTTGAGAGAAATATAGTTCCCTGAAACTCTTGGTTCCCATGAATCCATGCTGTGTCCCAGGCTGGCAAGGGGAGCACACCCCAACACATCAATTCATCAACGCCGCCGCCCAATCTCACATGTGGCCATCTCCTCACAGTGTGCCAGGGTGTGTGTGTATGCAAGTGTGAGTGTGTTTTACACACATTAGTCCTGAACACACAGCTCCTTTGTCTCTGACCCGCCTGCATATCTCCTGACTCTCTCATTCTCAGTGTCATTGTTAATGCAGGGCTGAAGGTGATAGAATCATGTTTACTATAGGTGTTCAGTGCTTTCTGAATGGCTTAAAAAATAGTGACAGTTATCAGCATTAAACACTAGGCACAAACCGGAAATTTCACACATAATATACATGGGGGATATAGTATACATATTACAGACATTATGTTATGGTTAAATTAATTAACTAAATATTTTATTTGTGGAAAAGCTAACTTTAACTCACAGAATTTCAAATGTCTGTGTTATGTAATTTGGCATTAAAAGAATATGTGTGACAGTTTTAAGTAAATCTGTTTTTTCTCCTTTTCACTTAATTAAATAAATACAATAAAAATGTATCAATATAGTTGAGAAAACATGCAAATTAATTGTGTAGACTGGAGTATGAAGAAAAATTTAGTTTGGTTTTCAAGACTCAAAGAATAGAATTGTTTCTCATTCTTCAGATTTGCTTTAGTATCACAGCTGCGAAACTGCATTTTGTTTAAATAAAAACAAATACTATCTTGACTAAATGCATCTAACTTTGCTCTTTTCAATTTAAAACTCACTTTCCAGATTAAACTTAATAGCCTACAGGGACTGTTTTTTATTGGTAAACTAAGAAACCTATTATAAATGTTAGCTATACATTGTTTAATTCCTCATGATGTGTACCAATTATCTCTGAATTTCTTGTCAGTGTCCCAGCTAACCACCTAAATTTCATTCAAGAAAAATAAAGCCTGAAATTCTATTAAATCTCTTTAATTGAATGTACAGAACTGCATGTGTCTGGCAGGGCCATGTGCAGAGGCCTACATAATTTATCTAACGGTAGCGTTTATGAAATTGTAAAAAAAAACATTAAGCTAATCTTATGCTAAACTTGTTCTTTTAATTCAAATTCTGAACGATGATGTTTGGCAATAACTATTCTAGCTATATTGATGAATTGCTTATGACTCTTCATGCTTCATGTAGCCCTAACAGTTTATCCAGAAAGTGTGTATTATTTCTATCCAGAGGAACATGCCTAGATCAATCATCCTGAAAAAAAAACTAAATATTCCTACGAGTTTAGTGCTTCTGCTAACATTCAAAACAATCGTCAGAAAGATAAATATGCGCGGTGAATAGTTATCGTAAAATTGCCTCTCTGTTCCGGGAACGTCCAAACATAATCCGTTCCGCTTCATCATCCGTCCTCAGTGACAACGCAGTGCGTCTTGCGCGCGGTCGGACCGAGGTACAAGTCTCATTTCGCGGGCAAGGCACAGGCTTGTGCTACCTCATGTTTGGGCCTTTTGCCATGGAAGCCTCCGGTTGGCCTCGGCTGGCGAAACTAAATAAAGATGTTTACTGACAGCCTAATGAACGGATGAGCCTTCTTGATTTAACCTTGATGAATGGTTTGCCCAGGTGTTTTCAATAACGACAATAAGCACTGCAAGCCACAGGCCCACAGATACTAGTATAATGCATTATTAGACCATTAGAGGCAGGAGAAGGGAGACCACTTATGCACTAGCCTATCAATAATGCCGTGTCCCAGTCTGCATTTAGGGCCGGGGAATTAGTCATACTGATATTCTATTTAATAAAAAATCACAAGAAGACGCATAAAGAATCTCATTACATTTTAACAGGGTTACAGTAACCCTGGAGGACCACAAGTTTAATTTTCATAAGAGCACCCATTCCTCAATTATGTCAAGCAGAGAAAATGTAAATGGCAAATGGAATGCTAACAATATCTCTAGCAGCGCATTGGCAGATAGAAGAGCAAGGGTTCGGTAAGGCACTGAGAGGGGAATCTGTGTGTCTGTGTGTGTGTGTGTTGCGCTTGTGAGTAAACAAGCATTCTTATGTATGTATGTATGTGTGTACGTGTGTGTCTGTGCAGTCGAAAGCAATTAGGTGTAAGAAAAATAGAGACATGGAGAATGTGCTGGTTCAATATTTGTTCATACTGTTGCTTTACGGACTCCACTCTTGTCTCCAAAACTAACCTGTTGAACCCCCAAGTCTTTCAAACACACACAAACACATACAGAGTGGGGTGAGGTGGTGGGTGTGTGTGTCAAAGTCTATTTGGGGGAGGACAGGAGGAGCCCAGTTGATGTCTGGTGTTACCGAAGACAGAGATATCTCTGGTTATTTTTGGTTTGTATGCATCCCTCCAATCCGTCCGAAACACCACCAACGGCCACACACACACATACACACACCACACCCTGGGCATTTCCAGCACCATACAGTAAATACTAGGGTGGAAGCTGACATAAAACAACTTTATCAAGTGTACTGTAAAGTCAGTGCGACAGTTTCCTCTGCATTACCCTATACCCACGTACTAACAATGTCACCAACACCATTTACCGTCAACCGTGTCCTTTGTTGACTGAGGTGAGTGAAAGGTGCCACTCTTCACTTTCCCCCTTCTACAGAAACACCCCTCCAAATACAAACACCCCTAGAGCTCTCTCTCTCTCTCTCTCTCTCTCTCTCATTCTCTCTCTTTCACACACACACACACATACACACATTCGCCCAAAGTGTCAGTAGCAGTATTGGCATGTGGCTATCAGCGCTCAGTGGCAGGGGGCCTCAGTAATAATAAACGACTAATTGAGCGGCGCTGTGAGCGGCCTGTTAGCGGGCCGCCCTGCCGCTGAAAGATTACTGCGGCGAGCCTGGCCACCAAGGTGCTGAAAGAGGCTATTACACCTCGCCTCTGTACCTGGGAGGAGTGTTAATATAAACTCTTGGTCTTCCAAATACAGACACACAAGCACCCACACAGACACAGGTAAATAAACACAGACTCGCACATCAACAAACA
The DNA here is from genome assembly GCA_903064625.1 of Mallotus villosus. Taxonomy (NCBI): domain Eukaryota; kingdom Metazoa; phylum Chordata; class Actinopteri; order Osmeriformes; family Salangidae; genus Mallotus; species Mallotus villosus. The sequence goes on from CAEFZP010000649.1 coordinate 62,046, forward strand.
CACACATCCACACTTGCAAATGTGCAAGTACATAGTCATTTACAGTAAAGACATGCAAACACACACACACACATATTACTTTCTCAGCAGAAGTTCAGTGCTAATCTAGCTTACTGCTTTTGGAACTCTTTGGCACCAGTAAACCACATAAAAAACGTGTTCCAATTGTGATGGAAGTAATGTTAAAACAAATCTTTGTAAAGAAACATTTTGTAATATTCTTCCAGCACTGTGTTGGGGTCAAGCTATCAAGTATGCATCCCCTTTTGAAGAAACAGAGAAAAAAAATCCTGTTTCCGCTCACCCTTAGTCTCACCCCCTACAGGACAAGTTGGGGCCCCTGGAAAACAGGCCCTTATGCGGCGTGCATGAAGCCATGCAGAAAGCTCATAATCTTTTAATACGCACACAGGCAGCAAAGATTAAAACGTTGGGGTGTTGACAAGTGACAGTGAACCTTCTCAAGTGTGTAAGCCGCTCTAAAGAAGTCACAGAGCACGGGGTCTCCCCACCAAACGGTCAGGGGCTCTTCACCTTAATTAAAGTAATTGGCTTTCCAGATTGCTTTCCCAATAGTTGATCAGGTACATCTGTAGAGTAAGAGGCTTAGTAGAAATATTTCGCTTAATGAGAGAGTGAGGCCACAGTCTAGGGGGGAAATAGGGTTGAGTGTATGTGTGTGTGTGTGTGTGTGTGCGTGTGTGTGCGGTGTAAGTAAAAATATAGAGTAACAGAAGATAGACTTACTTAACTTCTTCTTGTGCATTCTTGGTTAGCAAAACATTTTAATTTACTATTATGAACACTGACAAGGTAGAGAAAAATGCATGGACTAAGGCTAATGTAGTTTTTACCACTGAATGTCCTCGATATCACCTCAGTTAAACCCCTTACCATTCTAGAATTGCTAATTTGATTCACAATGCAAGAATTCTGTCTGTGATGGTCTCCATTAGTTGGCAGGGCCCAGCTGGGTCACCCTGAAGACGGGGGAGTGAGGGAAGACTGGGGGCCCCTGGTATTGTGTAGGGTCTGAAAGAGAGGTTAGCATGTTAGGCTAATTTAATTACACAGCTCCTCAGTGCTAGTTAGGTCTGTAAGTGAGTATAAAAGTGTGTGTGTCTGCATCTGTGAAAGTGTGTGTGTGTGTGTGTGTGTGTGTGTGTGTGTGTGTGAGAGAGAGTGTAAAAGTGTGTGTGTGTGTGAGTGTGATCGATTGTGTGAGTTTTACTACGACAACATTTAATGTCTGTAGTAAGCACGTCTGTGCAAATGTGTAGGTTCACATGTAAGTTCAACAGCAGGGCTGTCCGACTCTCACCCTGTTTCATCAAACCGAGAATGTCTTCATTTCTTGTTGACAGAGCTAAACGTTAGCGCTGGAGGCTAAGCGCCAGTGCTAATATGTAGCCACATAACTTCTGTGTTTTTTTCTTTTCTTTCTCTACAGCTTTCCAAAGCGAACTAATCCCTCAGTTAGCCCGGCCCTGCACTGTTGCCGCTGCGCTTGGTTGGTTTCCACGCTCAGTACGGACCCAGTGGCGTGAAGCCCATCATATGACTGCATGCTCTGCACATCGGTCTAATCATATGGAAGAGATGATCACAGGGCAGGAAATCGTAGCACAGGGCCAAAGGAAACAATCTTTCTGCACTGGCTTAAGCCAATCATGTCCTCTCTTTCTCTCTCTCTCTCTCTCTCTCTCTCTCACTCTCTCTCTCTCTCTTTCTCTCTCTCTCTCTCTCTCTGGACCCCTAGCTTGCCCTCTTATTTTCTCTCTCAGTCTGGTATTTGGTTGTGTAAGGTCCTTGTTCTGTATGTGGATTTTTTGTAGGAAAATGGTTTTCGGATCACAAAACAAAGCAATTTAATGTCATTGATAACCAGCTGTAGTAGTAAACATAAATACATTTGAAAAATGTCTCTGTTTGCATCTAATCCTTATAGCTTTGCTTGGTAAAAGTGAAATAAAATTCCATTTGACAAACATCAGGAAGGAAAGACCTTAGGAAGATTTGACGCATCAACCTTCACTGTAGTCTCATTAACCAAAGCCTCCCGTGTCTGATAGAAGGACAAGGAGATTCAAGAGAGAATTGCGAGTCATGCTTATCCGGGCTACACACAGAGTTCTCTCTCTTATCTCATCACATCAGTTGTCCTGCAGGTGAGCCTCGCCAGTGCTTTATCTGTGGAAGTAAGACAGCCGAGGTCAAGGTGTGCGGGTAATCCAACCGGCGTTTGTAGGATTAGGATGAGGCACACTGTCCCGTCCTCCACCACAACAGGTGTTCAGATTACCTTGGCTTCCTTGACAACCACTGGAGCACCTGCTAAACTCGTCCAAGATGGAACACGAACTGACACAGCAAGGTAACATGGCAATGTGATGACCCTGGAGAATTGTTATGGGGGGTCAGATCACTTTAAATTATTTGATAATAGTATGTTAATTTTGAGCAGAAGCATTTATCCAAATCGACATACAGGGAGGATTTGAACATGCAGCTCTTGATTTGCTCTCAAATGCTTTACCACTGAGCCTAACCTTGTGAAAGGCAATGACGTTGCGAGCACTGTGTGGTAAGTGTGTAAGTAGTAGCTACATTGCTTCATAAAGTAGCATAGAACATACAGTAGGTCATCGAAAACCTAGCAACAACGGAACGCTACAAGACAACTGCAAACAAAGACCCAATTTACAAAACTTCCCTGTCTGCCCCTCCTCCCCCCATCAATTCCCCCTCACAGTGAGTGACGCATCCCCCCTCCACACACAAACACTGATTTGACAGGCGCTCTCCCTCTCTCCCTGATTGATGCAGTGTTGCGGCCCTGTGCCCCTGGAGACCCCTAATTGAATTGGTTTCCAGAGAATACTAATGGGGCATAATGTTGAGATAACTGATACCCAAAGAATAAGTGATCATTGACAGCATGTGTTTCTTGCCAGTAATAAACATGTCACAGAAAACAGTGAGCCAGTTGGTGCATAATTCATTTCACTTCTGACACCCTACCACTACACACACACCCACACACACACGTACACACATATGGGCACACACACAAACATGGGCACAAACACAACCATTATGTCTATGACAACAGACATACAGCTTCAAGTTGAAAATGAGCTTTTCTATAATTACTCGATGAATGGAAGAAATACATCAAAATATTCATTCAAAAACGTTAAGGTTTGAAATTTGCATGGACTCAAGCTCTTACACACACATACAAACCCTAGCATCCACACACTGTCAGTGATCACAGACCTCTTCCCACTGTCCTGTGGTTATCTTGGCACCCATCGCCAGCCCTGGCCCCAGATGCGTCCCTCAGTTTTTGGGCCCATCTGGAAGATGTTTGTCCAGTGCAGACTTGGGAAAGCTTCAAGCCCTGAAAGCTTAGTACATAAACACGAGTCACTGATTCACACTATAGCCTGCCCATCGTGTCATTTTATACCCAAGCTGCCAAAAAAACACACTAACACTGCTCTAATAATGGGATATAGAACAAAACGTGTCTTATGTCAACATGTGGCTTACTATATGATTCATTCTTAAAAATGGATATATTACCAAACAATTCTGTAGGTGCTCCTTCAGACAATTGATCAATGTGATTTGACGGGATTAGTATATCTCTCTAATAATGCCAGGAATCTGTGTGTGTGTGTGTGTGTGTATGTATCTGTGTACAAATTAGAATGGGTTTAGTTTCCCATGATCAACTCAAGAACCGGGCACTCTGCAAAGTTCGTATTTTGTAAGTGTTCTTTTTATAATCCAACAGACAGCAGGGCTGCGATTGACGTTGTTTGGAGGAGCCTTTCAACCTAATATAATGAAAAAAGTATTCAACGCTAGTTTGGCTTGCTCTCTTTGCTCTGGACTCCTCAGCCATCTTGAGTTGACTGAGCTGCACTAAGATAGCTCTCGCAAGCCGAAACTATATAGATATAGCAAGTCGAAAACAGGCATAAGACATTATTAATATTATTAATATCAGTGCAATACAGAAAATCCAAGACTATTTTACTGAGAAATACTGGCTAGCTAACTAAGAAAAATACTATATTTAAAGTGGATGGTTTATTTCAGTATGGTATTGGAATTATTAGCCTATCTACAATTGTTGCTGTGTAGACTAATGGCTCTGGACTACTTGCTTTTATGATATGCATACGTGACTAGAAGAGATGTGGTCGAACAAGTACTTCAGAGATGACAGAGAATTTTAATTGTGAGCTGAGAAATATATAGGTACCAAAGCCACTGAGAAGAAAGTTATCACCAGCTGCATCAAGGGCACTGCCTATCTATAATTCCAGAATCCTGTGTGTGCCACCAATTGCACCAAGGGCACTGTGCAATAGTCATATTAATTATAAAAATAGTTCAGATGAGAGGTTAAACATAAAATATGAACACACCAGGGCTATCTACCATATAATGTTGGCCTTTTAGCCTCTTCTTCCCAGAATGCTATTTTCTCTCAGCGTGGGTTGTGTGGACTGGCTGGCTTCAGTTACCAGGTCTACAGTCAGCAGCCCCAGGGCCTCCTGGACAGAAGGTGTCATCAACCCCCGGGCCATCATCGGTTCACTACGCCAGAAGCGCTACACATCTCAACCCTCGCTCTGCTCTACTCCCCCTCCGTCCACTCGGCTTGGGGGCAAGCCAAGCCAGCGGCTCTGCTGCGCTCTGTTTGGTGAAAAAACAAATGCCCTCAGTGTGGCTGCAAGCTGAGCTAACAGCACAGCAGTTTTCAATGGTTCATCCCTTGCCCTTGACCGCCCCCCCTGTCCCCGTCCCTAGGCCCACCACCTCTGATCCTGTGAGGACGGATAGGGACTCTGCCCCCACTTACTGTCTTTGGGATCAGTCTATCACTTATGAATCAGTCAGGAGGTTGAGAAAATGCCACCCTGTGCTTGGCATTGGCAGGGGGGGTGTGGTGGTGGGAGGTGGGAGGTGGAAGGCGTATGGAGAAACTGGTGTCGGGTGGGGCAGTGATGTTGAAAGCTTGGTATTTGGAGGCAGCAGAGAAAAGGGATTGAATTCCACATGACGTGCACATGTGCTGGCGCAGGAGTGGCCGGATGGCTGGGGCAGGGACAGGAGGGCCGGAGACAGAGGTAGGACGAGGAGGAGGGTGATGATGCACTGAACCAGACCGTTCCAACCACAACTGCTCCAGGGTGGTGTAACAATAAGCATCCTGTCACATATGTGTACGTAAAGGTCAGTAAGAGGCTGTTGGAATTGGGAGGGGGCAGTTGTCCTGTTTCTGCAACGTTCATCTAAAAAGAGAAGACATTTCATGCCATAGAGGTGCTGTACTCTCTATATTCTGAACCAATTACATGGGGGTGGTTAACACTCAAATCCATAAACAATATTACAGCCTTTGACCATTATCTCCTGAAAGCACACTTTGCACAGAACAAAGATAACTGCAATAGCACTGAGATTTTGTTATAGATTGTATTATAGCAGGTATGTATTTCATGGCATATAGTTATGTAGACTGATCTTCCAATGTTTTACTTCTCACAAAACGAGCAAGCTCTGAGTACGTTCACAGGCACCTGTCCAACCAAGCATCCGAGTGGGCAGCTTGGGGTCCTTCCTCCTTGTCAGCTGAGCTTCTCAGGAAAAGCGGGCAGCGCTCGGGTGACACCCAGACACGGAGAAACAAACACACAGTGTCCTGAAACCCCTCATTCCACTACATCTGCCCTGCTTCCCACCACCCTTTCCCCGGCCGGGAAACAGTACACCAATCAAGCGACTCACATGTTTGTTTGTGGAGATGGTGAGAAGCTGTCATGATGTCACCACCACAAGGCAACTCCAGCTCAGCATGTCCCTCTCCAAGCAAAACAGATGTATTAGTTCATCTTTCCAGGTCTTCCCAGACCTTTGGACAGTCAAACCACCCTTTAAACATTACGCACTAACCCGAGTGTTATACAGACGAGCCAGGTAGCTTATGTATTGCAGTCCACAAGGACCTTGAGGGCTCAACACTACTTGACCAAGAAAAAGAGTCATGACTGCATACTCATGCAGAGAGACTTAAAGGGTGAAACAGATAACCTGACAAGAGAGATCAAGATGTTGATATGAATTAACAGGGTTAACATTGAGCCCTCTTTCGTATATCACAGGAAATGTTAATTTAACAGCAGACACAAACATAATTTAACAGCAGCAACTAAATCAAATTTAACAGCAGCAATAACATCATATATTTTATATTGTCTGCTGTTTCAACAATACAATATGGTTCATGCAAGCAGAGGAAAAATGTGAGTCAAAGTTTTTAATTCATAGCTCTGTAGTGACATCTTGTGGTTTTAGTTTAGTATGTATTTTTCAATAAAGAATTCACTGGCTTTGTAGGCCTATACTCACATTGATCAAGGACCGTCCAACCCAACCCTACAATCTTGTAAGGACACAATACGACTAGTTGAAAATACAGCTTCTGTTCGGTTTATAGACAGAATATGCTGTGGTTTCCTACGCAGATAACGCCACATTTAAGGGTCAGATCACTCTCCTCTCCTGCCCATGTCCCATGACCAAGAAGCGATGGGATGAAAGGCAGATATGCGACTTTCTCCGGTAGACGCTGGCATGCGTGTGTTCCACTACTGTAACTGTAAAGGCCAATTTATACTTATGTCGCAGACACTTTTGAAAAGGTCGCCGACGAAAACAAAAAAGTGTCGCTCAGGCTGCTGCATTTATACTTCGGCAAACCGTCGCCTGTGCTCAATGTTCGCGTGACACTGGACGTTCTGACATAGGCGGACGATGTCAACTGAATTGTTTTATAAAACGGCAGAGAGGCATTATAGAGGTGAGGATATTTTCTCGCTTGCTCCGCCAATCTTTCCTCCATCAAAACATATGTTTTGTATATGCGTTTATGCTGTTGGAAATCAGCTGTTAGAAAACAGCTGTTGAGCGCTAGCTGAAAATTCAAACAATGACAACGCGTGAGGTCTATCTAGCCAATCACACTTGCGCGACACTATGTGACGACATCAGCGCCAGTAGAAATTTCTCCTTGTAGGCGACACTTCCAAGCGACGGTTAAAAGTGTCGACCGTGATGTCATTTCTGTCGGCGACCTTTTCAAAAGTGTCGGCGACCTAAGTATAAATTGGGCTTAAGATTACAGTAATAGCTACAGTAGCTCTACATTTAATTATTCCCTTTTTAAAGCCACGGCAAAAGTAGCCATAACAGACATGAGGACATAACATAGCCTACATGAGATGTCTGTGTGCACATTGAGTGTACAATTTATATATTGCGAGTCAAATTGAGTGTAAGTATTGTAAACGAAAGTAAAGTGGTTTGAATGAATAGTACCAACTGATGTCTTCGTTACCATGGTTACTACGAAAGCGTGAAGTTTGTAGTATCTTGCTATTTCCAGTTGGGGGCGAGTTTTCACGAGATTTATGAGACACTGTGAAAGAGTGAACTCAAAGCATCCTTGCCCAGGTAAAGAAAGAGCAGCAGAAGCCTGAGCTGTCGCTACTAGGTACAACTGTGCACCAACCTAGGAAACAGCCTTTCACCTGACCTCAGACTCATTTCACCCATGAAAACATGGTGGTAAAAACAAGAAAACAAAACGTGAAGGATCAAGCGCCCCAGGCAAGCGACAAAGACAGGAGTCCGCTTATGTCGACAGGCACTGGGAAAAGTAGGCGAACAGGCAAAGATGGCAAAGGGACCTCTTTCAACAGCTTGCTGCAGAATAAGAATGGATTGTTCCTTGGGAATTCATTAATCAGAAACAAGCTTGGATTCACGCTGGCACTGGGTACGTGTCACCACCAGCAGCTACTGTAGCTAGATAGCTAACGTTAGCAAGCTAGCTAACGCAACGACGTTAGCTGGCTAGCTAACTACAAACGTGAGTGAGTTACAGTATCGGACTACAGCAACAAGCTAGCTATAATCACACTTGGCATCTTGCAATTGTACTTTCTACTGCTGACTTCAATCAACATTTAGCAATAAGTTATTTGCATTAGCTTTGTGCAGGACTCTCCACCATAGCTAGCTAGCTAGCTATCGAGAAACATGTTTAGGCAGTTTTAACTGAGTTCAAAGTTTAAAGTTTCGTCTTGTTTATTCACAGCTGCTCTGGCTGGATACCTCCATTGGTAAGGAGTCTGCAACCTGTCAGGAAATTATCTTCGTTGTCCCTTAATCATTACATTATAACGTGCTTATAATTTTGATGAAGATATGCTGAAAGTTTTTTAATTTTTGTAGGTACCATCTCACACACCTTTTTGAGAATGACAGACATTTTTCACACCTGTCAGCCTTGGAGAAGGAAATGGCCTTTCGTACAGAAATGGTATATCTGACGGAATGATGGTATCTAATCTTTAAGATACTCTTTTCTTGCATAGTTTTCATGTCTGATAGTTCCACTCCTGTTACAGGGCCTATACTACTCCTACTTCAAGACCATCATTGAAGCCCCGTCCTTCCTCAGTGGCCTGTATCTGATCATGAATGATCGTCTAACAGAGTATCCCCTGGTTATAAACACACTAAAGCGGTTCAATCTCTATCCAGAGGTAAAATGATATAGTTACTCCTTGCTCATTCTAGCTGCCATTTTGTTAAGCCTATATCTTTCTACTTGGTGTACGGTATTACGTCTGTTCTATAAATCTTCTAAGCGAAAGGGACTCTCCTAAAATGTAGACTTGTAACAGTCTTTGTAGTCTCTCTGTTTCACAACCACCCCTCCCCTGTTTCCTAGGTGGTCCTGGCCAGCTGGTACAGAATCTACACGGGCACAATGGACTTCTTTGGACTCCCTACTAAGATGTGTTGGTCTATCAACAGAGGGGATGGGTTGGCCCCTGTCGACAGCTGTGAAGGTACTTTGCCAATCTCAATTAAAACGTGTTCATATATTAGTGCAGATATAATCTCAATATCTTCATAGGCACTCCGACGACATGTAGGCTTGGGGATTTCACAATGTCTTCATTGAGTATTCAGGCACAACTTTAACTTGTGTTGAAGGTCCTATGGGCTGCAGTCAAAGATCCCTACAGTATCTATCTTTCTTTTTTTGTCCAATGACCAATAGTCCTGTCCTGTTCTGATCTTCAGTAGGCTTTGGTACATAAGAATGACCCCCTCAGTCTAGAAATGAAAGTAAATTGTCTTCCGGATAAAGTTTTCTAATGTGTGTTTGTATGTCGGTCAATGTAGGAATGCTGATATTATACAGTCTCATTCATTCAATCATTCTCTTTATCTCTCTCTCCCTCTCTCAGGTTTGGGTGACCCGGCCTACTTCTATGTCACTTTTGTGTTTATTTTGAATGGCCTGATGATGTGCTTGTTTTTCCTCTATGGAACCTACCTTAGGTAAACCTTCACTTTTGTTACTGTTTTGGGAAAACGTATATGGTCAGTCAACTGTGTCTGGTTCCTCTTGCAAATCAATGCTGGGCCTGGATTATATGCTGTACTGACTGTACTATTTGTATGACGCTTTGGATAAAACCGTCTGCTAAATTATTGTAATGTAAAATGTAGGTGCCCTTGGAAGAAAATGAAAATCCTCCCGTCATCTCTACCCTGATGTTGTTTTTATCCTTCCACTTTCTGATCTCATTTTCTTTTTTCCCTTTCTCTCGCTCTCTGCAGTGGGAGCCGGCTGGGTGGCACAGTTACGGTCATGTGTTTCTTCTTCAACCATGGGGAGGTGAGTGCATCAAACACACACACACACACACACACACACACACACACACACACACACACACACACACACACACACACACACACACACACACACACACACACACACACACACACACACACACTTCCCCTCTGTCAGTGCCCTGTGGAAATATACTTCTAGAGAATCAGCCATCATAGAGCCTCACAGTCAGTATTTGCCAAGCTGAGTGCTTCCCCACTGCCTTCAATACAGTCAGCATCTCACTCTATTCCTTATCCAGATCAATACGCTGACATTTCTATCACACCCTCAGCTCTGCTCCTCAATACTTGCCCACTCGCGTCCTTCACCTCCTGCTTCCTCAGTGGATTTTTGACATTTTGGAAGTATCTCTGACATTTACCATTTGGCTTGTGAGGGTGTCAATGTACCCTCATGGCAATGTGGGCTGTTGATGAATAGAAGTGTGTAGCCAATATGAGTCTTCATCCGTAAGTGTATACAAATAGCTTGCCAGTTTTCATCGATTGCGTGTTCTAGAAATCCCTTCCCACGCATCTATGGCAGGGAATGTGTTGACGCAAATGGAGAGTGTGTGTGTGTGTGTTTTCCCCCGTATCACAGAGCACCCGTGTGATGTGGACTCCGCCCCTGAGAGAGAGCTTCGCCTACCCCTTCCTGGTCCTGCAGATGTTGCTGCTCACTTACATCCTCCGGTAACACCGTCATCCCTCCTTCCTCCCTCCCATCCTTTCTCCATCCCCCCCTTAATCTCTCTTGAATTCCCATTGTAGCAGCCTACAGATTTGCAGTACTGGATGCAGTCACATTCCCTCTTTGTCATATATATTTCACTGTGACTAAATGATCTGACACGCTCCATATATCTGAGTTAATGTGCCTACTATTCTTAGTGGGACTTTATGGTGAAAGTAGGTATCTAAATAAGCATAGGGCAACATTTGAAAATACTGTCTGTCTTTGTCTTGAATGCATGCCCTCATATCTGCACTGGAGTACCTCCTGATCCTTTTTTATGTTTGTCTCTCTATTTCTCTCTCTGTGTCTTTTCTCTCCCCCAGGACCCGGAACCCGAGCAGAAAGGCCATGGTGGCTCTGGGGGTCTCCAGTTTGTTCTTCATGTTGCCTTGGCAATTTGCCCAGTTTGTACTGCTCACCCAGGTGAGAGACGGATTGAGAAAGAGAATAAAGAGAGGATGCTTTCAAAGGAGGGAAACAGACAATGTCATTCTAAGAGAATGAGAACAAAATACAAAGTCATGGAGGGAATAATGAATTGTGTGAGAAGGAATGGAGAGGAGGAGGACAGGAGGGCAGAGAGAGAGAGAGATAGAGAGAGATGGAAAACATGCAAGCAGAGAAAAATAACCCTAAAAAACAACACAAAAACATGTTGAAGTTGAACTGACAAAAGGTAGAATCATAGACAAATGTTTCATTATCAAAGGTCAGTCACACTTTCACAACAACAGAATGTGTTGGCATACATGCATAGCAACACAGAGAAGAGAGTAGCCAACATTCCTCAAACTGTTTCCAAAAATGAGTTTTGGTACTGATACTTCAGCTAACAAAATGACAGAAAAAAACATACCACAGCGAGGCTTGTCTAAGGTTTTACAATAATTAGATTAAGCCTTATACTTTAGTTAGTTCAAAGCAAAACTGAAAAGCTGAAGAAGCTGAAAACTGAAGAAGCAAATAGTGTGGATACTTTGCCAGAATCCATGGGAGAGATGCCATTTTGAAGACGCTTAAAATATCTACTGTTGTGTTTTTCCAGTTTTTCTTATTATTTAGCAATTTATGTCATATATCCACCCTTCAATGCAAATGTCCCTACTAAAAAACAATATTCTGTGCTGATTCTGTGTATCTTTGTGTTTTAGGTTGCTTCTCTGTTTGCGTCGTATATCCTGGGCTACCTGAGTCCCACCAAGATGCAGTCACTGCTGATCACTCATATGGTAAATACTGTGTCCTGCACGAGAAGAAAGGTTTATTAGTCTTACTGCAATGACATACACTGTGTACATGGTTTCTGGGAACACCAGGAAACATACAGAAGTGTGGACCATGTCCTTAGTTCTTATTTATCAACATTGTCTATAATACAGGGGTGATTTTGTCCTTTCTCGGTGAGGAAGTCGACAAACCGGACAGGCTTGGGAACGGTGAGGGCAGGATTAACGAGCATGTGTGTGTGGGTGTGCAGAGGAAATCCAGACATTTCATCCTTCCGCGGGAAAAAAGTGTGTGTGTAATTCTGGCCCTCTACATCCCTCTCCTCCACACTCCCTAATCCTCTCAGTGGTCCAGTCTGTTGGGCTGCTAGGCATAGCAGAGCTGGGGCCAGTGTGCTCCAGAGATAAGGAGAAGAGGGGCTTTTGTATGTGGAGATGGTCTAGAATAGATTTGTGTCAGTGGGGGACATATCATGGCTGTGCATTATTCATACACCATACTGTCAAGAAAGTGGCAAGTGTGAAAAGACATGCCAACACGCTAGCTCTCACTGCCATCTCAACAAGCTTCAGGATTGTGCCGTGGTTTATAGTACATGAGTGTACACGGCTATGCCTGGGTGATGTGGTTGTAAATTCCACTCGCTTTTTTGCTCCATGTATTCAAGTCATACGTACGCAATGATGTCCGTGTTCAGCTGTCTATTTAAAACTGCTGTTTGTGATACTTAACATACTATTGCTGTTTATTGCCAACATATTTAGCGTCCATTTTAGGAAGTCCATTTTATAAAGCTTGTCCTGGTGAAGTAACTTGCTATAGAATCAGTTTGCAGGTGACAGAATGCTGGTTCTTTGCACAAATCAAGGCCTCCTCCCCACTCTGTCTAGATCACTCTTGGCGTTTGCTTCATTTTGATGTTTGGCAACAGCATGCTGCTGACCTCCTTCTATGCCTCCTCGCTGGTGTCCATCTGGGTGAGTGCGATCGCTCTGTCCTGGAAGCATGGAGGAGTTGGTGCTTAAAATGACCAAAAACAATGGTAATGCTTTTCTGAACCCCTTTGTGTTGGACTGGAGTGTACCCTGAAAGAAAACCAATCGGTTTTCAGAATTTTTCTCTTGGGAGGATTAATGGTGGTACACAGATTACATTTATGTTTCATGTATTTTCTAGTGTTGAGCCATCAGTGTTTTGGAAGGGTGTTCAATGTCTTGAAGGTTCAATCGGGAGAGAAAGTGACAACGTTTCTCCCCTTTTTACAGGCAATAGTTGCGTTGAGGCACCGATTTGCTGAAGCCTTCCCACCTGGCCTCATGACTTGGGTAAGGGTCCCTGGAGCGTCTTGAAATGTCCATCTGTGAGTGTGTGTTTGTGTGTTTCACCTGGTTTACTCGTTTGTCTGATCCCTAAGATGATGCAGGGCCTGACGTGGCTCATCTCTACGGTGATCCTCAAGTTCATGATGTCTGCCATTTTCGGAGCCTCAGATGACGTAAGTAAATGCAGTATATACACTCACCGGCCACTTTATTAGGTATCTCTCTAACTGCTCGTTAAGACAAATATCTTATCAGCCAATCATGTGACAGCAACTCAGTGTTTTAGGCCATGTAGACATGGTCAAGACGATCGGCTGAAGTTGGAACTGGACCAAGCATCAGAATGGAGTAAAAAGGTTATTTAGGGCAACATGGTATTGTTGTTGGTGCCAGATGGGCTGGTTTGTATTTCAAAAAACTGCTGATCTGCTAGAATTTTCACACACAACCATCTCTAGGGTTTACAGAGAATGGTCTGAAAAGAGAAAATATACAGCGGCAGTTCTCTGGATGAAAAAATGCCTAGTTAATGTCAGAGGAGAATGGCCAGATGGGTTTGAGCTGATAGAAAGGCAACAGTAACCACTTATTATAACCAAGGTATGCAGATGAGCATCTCTGAACGCAGCAGCATGTCGATCCTTGAAGCAGACTGGCTACAGCAGCGGAAGACCAGACTGGCTGGTGCCAATTCTGTCAGCTAAGAGGAAACCGAGGCTCCAATTAGCAAAGGCTCACCCACATTGGATGATAGAAGAGTGGAAAAACGTTGCCTGGTCTGATGAGTCTTGGTTGTTTTTGTGACATTCAGATGGTAGGGACAGAATTCGGCGTAAACAACATGAAAGCATGGACCCACCCTGCCTTGTATCAAAGGTTCAGGCTGCTGCTGGTGGTGTAATGGGTTGAGGGATGTTTTCTTGGCACATTTTGGGCCTCTTTGTTACCAGCTGAGCATCGAATGCCACAGCCTACCGGAGTATTGTTGCTGACCATGTCCCTTTATGACCACTGTGAAGTCGAAGAAACTTCAAGAAGCAACACCTACGCATACATGATGTCCACCAATGAAATTCACTTTCTGCTTTTCTCCCATCCCAAAGGTTCACCCATATCCTGGCCAGGGATATGGTCAATAGAATGATCTGTTCTGCATATTGGGATTGTTACTCCAATATAACATTATTATTAACCCATGTAAGCACAGGGACAACTTTCAAACTCTACACAGAAAGGCCCGGGCCCACCAGAGCACTGGACTTTGCTCAAAGTGGGAATTGGATCTTCTTGTTGTGGGGCGACTGTACCCATCTTCTATTTCCAGCAGGGAAACGTGTTACGTGACATGACACAAAAGATCTCAAACTGGTTTTGGTCAAGACAATGAGTTCACTGTAATCAAATGGCCTCCACAGTCACCCAATCTTAATAGATCAGATCACCTTTGGGATGGGGTGGATTTAATCTGACAAATCTGACATTTGTTCTTTTTATAATGTAGATTTGCATTACAAAATACAAGTTTAACTCATTGACTTAATGCAGTGAAGAAGAAAAAAAGACTAATGTAGAATTGTGTGAACAATGAATATCAGTGTGTTTGTTTCCTCTGTGAAGGCTCACATCAGTGGTTTGATCAAGTCCAAGTTCACCAGCTACAAGGACTTCCACACTTTGATGTACACCTGTGCTGCTGAATTTGACTTCATGGAGATTGAGGTGAGAGACCTGGTTTAAATTGAACTGCCCGGACCACTTTGGCTCCGTTCCTGCTTTCGCTAGAAGTCAAATTGAAGCTTGATGAGCTCTTGTTTCCCAAAAGCCAGGAAAAGGCTAATCGTTTGTCAGTTGCCATTTAACAAATCATGACTGCGGGATTTGTCAAGTGATGAATTGGAGAATGTGCGCGTGTTGAAAGGAGTGTTGACGTTATGAGACTTATTTTTTGCAGACCCCCTTGCGCTACATCAAGACCTTGTTGCTCCCTATCAACATGCTTGTGGTTGCAGTCATTGCTGGAAGGGTATGGAGACACACACACACCAGTCCTCATTGCAAGCTGTCGCCCTGATAGAAGTCAGGCAGCCTTCAAACGTTCTACATTGGACACAAACATTAATATCAAACGTTTGTCACGTTTGGACTGCCCAAGAGCTGAAGCATAAAAATATGGGATGTAAACTTCCATCAAGCGTAAATTTTACCGATTAATCTGTGTGCCTAAAGACTTACTATTATTTTAACATTTTTATTTCCATGAAAGACCTGCTTTAAACAACAATAAAGACAGCTTTTGATTAAGCAAATATTCACATTAACAGTGATATGTTACTTTCCAATGCACAGAAAAGAGGTTAAGGGAGAAGATAAAGGCCACATATTGTAAATAAGAGGAAATGGATGCCAGCTTAATTGGTTTGCTTTGTCATCTTTGTTTCCCTGTTCAGACTATCCAGGATGTTGTGAGCTTCCTGAGAGGAAAGAGAGAGCCTGTGAAACCTGAAGACAGTGACTCTGAAGAGTAAGTACAGGCCCTTGAATGCCTGTTGCTAGGGTTAGCAGGGTGTCAACAGACACACCACAATTATGAGCTTGACTCTTTGGGAACTCATCTTCTTTAGTAGTAGCAGTAATGTTTAGTAGTAGCAGTAATGTTATTCTGGTCCTTATTCAACCTTTTCCACAATGAATGCACATTAAATGAACGGCAATAAATGTAAAGGAAAACCGTTTTTTCTGTTACAGTGCTCCTTCAATGTTGGCAAAAGGAGAGGTAAGCATTGTGATGGTGGGGGCTCACTCTTGCTAAACTCTCAAACACACTTTCACATAGTAGTACTGTGCAACCTCTAAGCATTACACATATTAGATGATATATCCTCCAACCCAGCTGTTTTCATCCACTCACCCAAAAAATAGAAATAATACAAAATAAGTCATTTGATTTTAAGTTTTGATCACCTGTTCTAGCTTTCTCAACTTTCCCTCACGCCTCTTTTTTTTCTCCTCACCCTGCTCCTCCTCCGCCCTCTTTCTTTTTTCCTCCTTCACACCCCAACCACGCCTCCTGGCTCTGCTCGCTCCCTCCACGTGTCGTCCTTTGTGGACCTTCCTCCCTCTGCCTCAGCTGGTCTACCACAGTCTACAGCTGGTCGCGTTCGCAGTCCTGGCAGTTCTCATCATGAGGCTCAAGCTCTTTCTCACGCCCCACATGTGCATCATGGCCTCCCTCATCTGCTCCAAACAGGTCAGCCCACTTTAGCACATACAAAACGTTAGCGAGCCCGTTACAATACTAGATCATAACTATCCTCACGTTCCTCCTCCTCACTGGACTTATGTTGGTCTGTCTTTTGGCTGGTGTCAGTTGTTCGGCTGGATTGGGGAGAAGTTCAAGCTCCAGATGATGGTCTTCGCCGTCCTCTCCATCATGGCTATGCAGGGGGCGGCCAACCTACAGGCTCAGTGGGGCATCATGGGGGAATTCAGCAACCTCCCCCAGGAGCAGATGCTGGACTGGATCCGTGACAACACCCAGCCTGGTGAGTCACCAGTGCTGTTCCTCAGAGCATCAACTGACTCAGAACTTCCCTTCTTGTAGTAGGCATTTGTGTAGATTTGACACAACAACATTGCATGAGCAGATCTGAATGATCCCAATACATTGTGGTGATGTTCTATTTGGGACTTTTAAGGTCTGAATGGATTTCATATATCCAGGTCTTTTAGTCAGTAGCGGCCGAGACTTTGCTGAGGCCTCCCCGCAAAGTCGGAGCTTGAGGCCCCTCCCCTAAATCCACTCAAAATGTATCTCCATCTATTATCTTATACCACTGCCAATAGACTGATTGCTGTCTAGCTTTAACTATAGCCTATATTACCCAATGTGAGAGAGAAATAAAAAACGTTTAAAAATAACAAAATCACAAAAGACAGTGCTATAGCCTTCTGATAGTTCAGCACCAAGGATAGCATCGCCACTATGAAATAACACACAATCAATGGAGGGACATTTGATGATAGCTGATGATAGCTTCCTCTCTGGCTGGTCTAAATAAGTGTGTAATCTTCGGGTGTTTTGCTCGAGCTTGTTCAGATTACAGTTTATTGCTGCACGCTTGAGCACCGCTTAGATATTTTATTTAACTCATGTCTCTACCGTAATCTAGGAAAACATAATGATTAGCATTTTTTAAATATGTCTTCAAGAGGCGTAATGGCATAGTAGTGCACGTAAGATACGCAAAAGCCATTGTTTCCAGATTTAGGGATTTTGTGACTATTTAGCCCATAAAAGTGGATGAAGATCCTTTAACTGACAGTTGAAACTTGGGGCTCTCAATGAGCGCCCTCAAAGTTTTTTCCTTTGATATAAATCATAGTTTCCCAGCCGCTACTGCATACATTTACATTTATTTATTTAGCAGACGCTTTTATCCAAAGCGACTTCCAAGAGAGAGTTTTACTAAAGTGCATAGGTCACTGATCATAACACCGAGCCCCAAACATTGCGGGTAGCCAAACATGAAGCATATATTGTGAAAAACCAAAACAAGTGCCAAAGGGAAGAACCATAAGAGCATGTAGTTAAGCAAGTTACAATTAAACAACATGAACCTCAAAAAAGTGCAAGAGTGAACCTGTAGAAAAACAAGCAACAGTAAAAAATATATTTCACAGCGAGTACAATCATTTTAATCAGTTACAGCTAACCAACAAGAGCAACAAGTCTTTAAGTAAGAGTCATTGTGATCATGGAGGAAACTAACATCAGGTCCAGCCAATCATTCCTAGGTACCGTTGTATTTCCGGAACAAGTGTGTCTTGAGCCTTTTCTTGAAGGTGGGGAGACAGTCGGTGTCTCTGATTTTAGGGTACTCTACTCTGATAAGTGGTTGTTACTCTTCGTGTCTAACAGATGCTGTGTTTGCTGGAGCCATGCCCACCATGGCCAGTGTGAAGCTCTCCACCGGACGGCCCATTGTCAATCATCCCCACTATGAAGACGCAGGACTGAGGTGAGCAATGTATTGCCTGAAATCTAATACCCTTACTAAGGACTTACCCTTCCATACCTACGATACCCTTACTACTAGTAAGGGTATGGAAATAATTCATTATTGGGGGGGAAACAAGCATGAAGAAACCACTGACGGCGATACAGAAATGTGTCAAACTCGGTGTATGATTTCAGATATGACAACCGTAGCAACTGTAGCCCCCCCGCCCCCCAACCGTAGCACCCCAACTGTAGCCCCACACACACACACCTATACACACAAGAAAGCGTAATCCATCTATGCTGTTCTTCTAGGGAGAGAACGAAGCTGGTGTACTCTATGTATAGTCGCAAGTCAGCTGAGGTGGTCAAGAGGAACCTGTTGCAGCTGGAGGTGGACTACTTTGTCCTGGAGGACTCGTGGTGTACACGTCGCACAAGGTGACTCAGCGAGTCATAGTCCTAATATTTACTGACATGGTCTGAAATGATTGGTGACCCTGACAAATTAGTTGACTGGGTATGGTAAATTTGCAGAGGGGTTAAATATTAACCTGATTCTGTTGTTTGTCCAATGCAGGCCCGGCTGCAGCATGCCAGAGATCTGGGACGTGGAGGACCCCCAAAACACGGGTAAAGTTCCCCTGTGCACGTTCATCTCCAGGGACTCCAGACCTCACTTCACCACAGTCTTTCAAAACAATGTTTACAAAGTCTTGGAAGTTCCCAAAGCAGCGACAGACTTCAGATAACAGCAGGGCCAGTCCTGTTTTTAGCCACGCCTTCTAGTATTTTTCAATGGCTCTGGTCTGGTGTGTTTTTTAATAAGGGATTATTCCTCTATTTTGGTTGGTCAGTTTGCCTGTTAAAGAAGCCTCTGGCCTGTGCTGTGTCAGCTTCCTATTTAGTGAAGCTCTGGTTCTGATAGGGGAGGTGGTGATGAATCAATGTCCCTCTTTCTGTTGTGAGGCTTAGGATGATCCTACCGGTTCTTCCTTGTGTTGCTACTTTTGAGAGTGTTTGTGTTCTGACAAATCTGCCATCAATAATGCTGCATTTTCAAAGGTCTGTTTTTGTTGAATTTCGAAAATGTATTTTATGCTCTCGAGTACTGATCCTGTGGTGTTAGAGTTTTCCCTGGTACTCACTGTTACCTGAGATGATAATTGTATGTAATTGTTCAGTTAATTGAACAAGCTATTGAAGCTAGGCTATACAATGTCAGTATTATTGAGAAGTTTAAAAACACCCTTATTTTTTGCCTATTTTTGATTATAGAATAGATAGTCCCTGGCTGACAGCATAGGCTATCTTAGAGGTACGTCGTAATGTGATGCAATATCTTTCAAACTTGACAAAGGCTTTATTCATTCTTTACAATGATTATAAGATCTAGATAGCCATTATCTAGTATACATTTATGATAATTTATTCGTCGTAGCAATTTATTTGATATCTTTATGCAAACCTGTGCTAATTGTTTTTGTATCGCAAATTGAACTTGTTTTTATTTTGTGTTTAAGGGCCTGTTCAGTGTGTACCAATATTGTTCTACGGCCTACTGATTTGAATTTGTTTGTATTTACAGTACAGTGTTATGTTGTCATAAGTTCAACTCCTGTTATTACAGATAAAATGTTCTGGTTCATATACTGTAAAGCATATGTCTACGAGGTAACACATTACAACTAGCAGCAGTACATTTTGCCCCAAATCATAAGATACTGTATTTTTACTCTCCTTGGCATTCCTTTGAAACTCATGAAAATGTATTTTAATTTTTTTAAAGACTGCAGCACAAGAAGGGAGTTATTGCACATTTGTATGCATTTGTAACATTTACCATAGCACCTGTTTTCAAAAGTGGCATTTGAGCCTAAATAAAGTAATTGGACACAGTCAAATGTGGTGAGGACATCTATGTTTGAAAACATGAATGCATTGCACTCTTGTAATGCTCTTGCTTTCTTGAACCTTTAACATTAGGGCTGCCGTTCTAATGCCGTTACAGTATCATGCATCTATTTAACGGCATTAAAGTGTGCTGTCAACACCAACATTAAACAAATTATTCATGTGGTACTGTACATGCAGTATTGATGTGAAATAGACAAAAATATAGTTTATCTGCGGCACCAAGAATTTACTAGCACAATATGTCCAGATTTCAGTATTAGTCTCATCAATCCTATGATTCACTCTGCCTTAAAACATTGTGGTATTGTTAAGCGTGGAACTGACTGTAACAGTCTAGTTTATTTAACCCTGAAATGTTCACTTTCTGGACATTTTGCTGCTCACCTATAATGGAGATGTAATCAGTCAATCCAGTAGACACAAAATAAAAAGATCGAATGAATAGACACTACAAAGTGTTATACATAAGTTCTGTGAAGAATACCACTTAAAATGTTAGCTTTACAGTTGTGTAGTACAGCTGGCCAAAAATGTAATTGTGGTCTGAAATTCCTGTTTTTCTTATCAGGAAGTTTATACAGTAAAAACTATATTTTACTGACATAAAAAATACATTACTTTTGGATTATTATTAATGTCATTTTTTTTAGGTATAATTAATACAGTTGAGAATTTGCATTTGGTTGTGGTTTAATGTAACAAGTTCTTTTTTTGTTTCATTTTTTTTTGCTGTTTGTTTGTGTGTTAAAGGACTAGTTTGGTTTACAATGTATTTGATAATAATTGTTAATTTGATCTTTTGAAAGCAATATTCTAACGTTTAGTACAATGTTTTCTGAATAAAGGCTTGTAAACGACTGAGATTCAGGTGTCAGTTTTGAAATGTTTTAATTCAAGACATTCAGTGTCCGTATTTCTTGAACACTGATATAGACTGTTGTTGGAAGTTATACCAGTCATTTCATGGAAGAAGATTTGTGACATTTTTGTGTTTATTTACAGTATTTTACAATCGCTATGACAAACAACGTTTCCTAAACTCTTGACACAGTTAGTACAACATCCGTCTGTGTTGGCTATACAATTAACACATTTCTTGTTGCTTCGACACAAAAAGCATAGTGTTAACACAAATTTAAAATGCTTGGACTTCTTTTACACACAAGGTCAACCAAGATTTTTACTGCCCAATTTACCAATACCAATTTACCCCCCCCAAAAATGTAGATGTTTCAAAAGAAACTGCATTGCAGACACAATCTATAATCGATATACTGTGAGACCTGACACATATAAAAGAATGCAGTTTCTGTAATTCCTTCTGATGTTAGTGTTTTTTATGACATTGTGATTGACTATTATGATTAACTAAATGTTCCTGTGGAAAGAGAACATGTGTTAGTGTATTTTTGTGTTATGATAATTAGTGTTTGGATTTAGTTTACATTTTGTGATTTTGAGCATGAAATTTACAGTTTTGCCAATTGTGTGTCATAGGTGTGTTGGCGCATTGAGAGTTATGAAACTTGTTAGAAGTATTGAAAAAATTGTCGTACGATTGTAAAAAAACTGTAAATCAAGTACGTCTGGCATCTTTGGGAGATGTTACATTTACATTTATTCATTTAGCAGACACTTTTCTCCAAAGCGACTTCCAATAGAGCTTTACAAAACCGCATAGGTCACTGATCATAACACCGAGATAGTCCCAAACATTGCCAGTCTTCCTCGTTGGGCCACCGTGGACCTCCACCTCACACAGGCTGAGCTGTTTTCCCTTCCCTGGGAGGACAACAGTGACGTAGCGCCCCTCCATCTCGCCACATGCAAACTCCCTCACCTCTCCATCTTTCATCTCATGTATCACAGCACACCTGGTCAATCACACATAAGCACACAAACACAATGTAAGTAAATTGGTAGTGACCATTTTGTGGTTTAGATTATGTGAGCATTATCATACTATAAAGGATCATATCTTATCTCCTCACAGAGGGTTATCGACTCCCTCCTTTCCATTTCCGACGTGGATCTCAGCTCCTTCAATCCTCTCACCACAGCAGTCCCATCTGTTGGTGATGGTGACGGAGGTGATACTATAAGTGTCCAACAAATCCAGTCTCCACCAGGGGTTGGTCTCAGGGATTGTGTGGGCACAGGAGCCACACATGTAATTTGCAACACGCTTCCTGTCTATGGCGTTGCTGGCACTTCCCCGGTGGTCATACTGGGACGACTGAGTAGCTGATCCAAACGAAGCCAGGTTCTCTGAAAGAAGCACGATAAAGCACAGGCAATAATACATAAATACATAAGTAATGAACAGCAAATTAGCTACAATTTCCCAAAATACATAATTTCGAGGTTGTATTGTAAAGACCAAAGGCAATTATTTAGCATGGCAGTGAGGGCAAACAGCGATTGCTCCTTACCAGGTACTTTTTCATCGTTACAAAGGGCACTGGAAACATTTCTCCCTGGAACAGTTGGCAGTTCTTTGGAGCAAGAGATGAGTAGGGGGGGTTGTCAAAGGCATGTTTGGAACAAACAACATGAACTAATCTAGTCCAAATATTCAATTTAGAGTTCAGGCATCATGTACAATAGGACACATTCTATAAGGGTCCTCCATCCACCAAAAGTTCAGTGTCTTATAACTGTACTTTCTCAAGAGTTGTACATAAGTAGGGATCTTTTCAAATGCAACTTTAACAAATATGGAAGTGAACTGGAAAGTGGACATTTAACTTTGTACTGTATCTGGAGAAAATTACATGTTTAATTTGAAACCTCCGGTGGATGTACAATATGTGCTAAGGAATTACTTGTTGTCTTCCTTGTTGTGCCACCGTGGACCTCCACCTCACAGAGGCTGAGCTGTTTATTTTTCCCTGGGAGGACAACAGTGACGTAGCGCCCCTCAATCTCGCCACATCCATACTCCCTCACCTCTCCATTTTTCATCCCATGTATCACAGCACACCTGGTCAATCATACATAAGCACACAAGCACATCATGTAAGTAAGTTGGTAATGACCATTTTGTGGAGGGCACACCTCACATTGTCTTGATCCTATTTATAGAAACGCATCAGTACTGCCAGGTCCTGTATATTTAGAGATTAATTCAAATGAGAAAAAGTTGTAGATTATGTGAGCATTATCATACTATAAAGGATCATATCTTATCTCCTCACAGAGGGTTATCGACTCCCTCCTTTCCATTTCCGATGTGGATCTCAGCTCCTTCAATCCTCTCACCACAGCAGTCCCCTCTGTTGGTGATGGTGACGGAGGTGACATTATAAGTGTCCAACAAATCCACTCTCCACCAAGGGTTGGTCTCAGGGTTTGTGTGTATACAGGAGCCACACATGTAATTTGCAACAGGCTTCCTGTCTATGGCGTTGCTGGCACTTCCCAGATTGTTATACTGGGACGACTGAGTAGCTGATCCAGACGAAGCCAGGTTCTCTGAAAGAAGCACGATTAAACACAGGCAATAATAAATAAATAAGTCATGGACAGCCAATTAGCCAAACTTTCCCAAAATACATAATTTCAAGGTTATATTGCAAACACCAATGGCAATTATTTTGCATGGCAGTGAGAACAAACAGCGATTGCTCCTTACCAGGTAATTGTTCATCATGACAAGTAGAACTGAAAACATTTCTCCCTGGAACAGATCTATATGGAAGTTCTTTGGCCAAGAGATGAGTTGAGAGAGTTGTCAATGGCATGTTTGGAACAAACTATGTCAACTAATCTTGTAAAAACATGTAATTTAGAGTTCAGGCATCATATACCATAGGTCATATTCTATAAGGGTCCTCCATCCATCTGAAAAGCAGTGTCTAATAACTTTAAAGTAGTATATGAGTAGCACCTTCTTCAGATGCATCTTCAACAGATACTTATGTGAATTGGAAACAGGACATTATATATTTCTATTGTACTTTATATCAAAATATCCAAAATTATCATCCCCGTATATATTCTCTTATCTCAACAAATGTTTTGAGATAAGATTTTTGGGTGTAAATCACTATGCTATAGGCTCCTGCTGTACTAGTCTAAAGCATCTAAAACTCTTTACGTAAATGCATGACCCTTCTATGACCATTGAGACATGATGCTGGAAAAAATATTGATAATTTGTGTAAAATGTTTTGGCCTTCTTTTTTTTGATGTATTGTATGATAAGCTTTAGAATCTACTTTTGTTGAACATCTTAAAAACTGACAGTGATCCCTTACTATTAACCATATGTATGTCCCTACTTCTGAAATTGAGTTATAAACATCTTTATTTGCTTCATAGTTTTTTCCACAAATTGTCTGGAATTGCTAAATGTATTCTCCACTCCAACTGTAGGCTTATTTTCAATTAAATCATATTTCTACTAAGTTACAAGCCAAATTATCTGTGGATCTGAATAACAACTCAGTTTTACCTGTAGTTGGATGATTTTCCAAACACTGTCCAAACCATGCCCCTCCAAACAGAAATAATAAAGAAATGTCCTTCATCTTTCTGAAAAAGACGTTATTCAACATTATAATCAGGTCAATATTACACTCAACTATTTTATTTTCCTTAAGTTGTACAGTAACAGTATACAGGCATGTTGTGTAGGCAGTAGGCATAAATCAGTCTTAAATAACTTATTGTCTCATGCCCCTCAGGCCGTTGATCAGCCCATGTTTACAGTCTCAAAGATCAAGGTCAAAATTAAGCATGGCATCCAAAACTAATATTCCTTTAGCAAATTTGCTAAATTGCTTCACTAATACGATTTGCTTGCAATAGTTTATTGGAGTTCAGAGGAAAAGAAAACATCTGGACAGCAAACATGAAGCAGATAACATCGAACGTCCTTTATGTGGAGAAATGTGTCTTGACAAACATTTGTATTGTGAGTTGATACAGAGCAAAAGTATGAACTTTACCCATTAGTGGTCTACTGTAGATAATTTAAGACATATTTTTATTTGATTTTTGTGTGATTGCAAAAGATTTGGAGTGGGATTCCCATAGCTCAATGCAGGTTTACAGCCTACAGTGGTAGGTTGTAAGACAACTCACATTGTGTTGTCATTGCCATTGTTAAGTAGGGAATCCCCAACATGGATTGCTGCACCTTTGATGCTCTCAGGACAGCAGTCCCCTCTGTTGGTGACACTGACCAAGGTGACAGTGTAGGTGTCCTTCAAGTCCACTTGTCACCAGGGGTCAGTTTCACCTCGGGTGTGGCTTGAGGATTGAGTAGCAAAACCTCCAATGGCTAAATTTTCTTGGATATAAAATATTAAGTGATCTGTAGAATGACTGAAATACAATGTTGCATTAAAGGCAGACACGTTTTTCCATATTTGCTGACAAACTTCACATCCTGATAGCAACAAATAGGCCTAAATCTAAAGGTTTGACAATCAAATTAAATCAACCCTATATTTGTGGGCGTCGCAGGGCTGTAATAAACATTTACATTTACATTTACTCATTTAGCAGACGCTTTTATCCAAAGCGACTTCCAAGAGAGAGCTTTACAAAAGTGCATAAGTCACTGATCATAACAACGAGATATCCCCAAACACTGCAGGTAGTCAAACATGAAGCATACATTGTGAAAAAACTAAAATAAGTGCCAAAGGGAAGAATCATAAGAGCATGTAGTTAAACAAGTTACAATTAAACAACACCTCAAATAAGTGCAAGAGTGTACCTGTAGAAAAGCAAGCAACAGTAAAATATTTCACAGCGAGTACAATAATTTTAAATCAGTTAAAGCTAACCAACAAGAGCAGCAAGTCTCTAAGTAAGAGTCATTGTGATCCTGGAGGAAACTGTCCAGCGAATCCTTTCCTTGGTACCGTCGTATTCCCGGACCAAGTGTGTCTTGAGCCTTTTCTTGAAGGTGGGGAGACAGTCAGTGTCTCTGATGGAGGTGGGGAGTTGATTCCACCACTGGGGGGCCATACAGGAGAAGAGCTTGAGCGGTGGGACCACTAGACGGTTGTCAGAAGAGGACCGTAGGTGGCGGATGGGGGTGTAAGGTTGGAGGAGAGACTTGATGTAGTCGGGTGCCGTCCCGTTCACCGCTCTGAAGGTCAGTACCAGGTTCTTGAATCTAATACGGGCCGTGACGGGTAGCCAGTGAAGGGAGATGAGGAGCGGGGTAACATGGGAGCGTCTGGGTAGGTTGAAGACCAGGCGGGCCGCTGCGTTCTGAATCCTCTGGAGAGGGCGGGTTGTGCATGCTGGGAGCCCGGCGAGCAGCGAGTTGCAGTAGTCCAACTTGGAGAGGACAAATGCTTGGACCAGCAGCTGGGTGGAATGCTCAGACAGGTATCTCCTGATCTTCCGGATGTTGTAGAGGGTGAACCTACAAGACCGGGAGAAGGCAGCAATGTGGGCTGTGAGGGAGAGCTCGTCATCCATGGTAACCCCGATGTTCCTCGCAGAGGATGAAGGGGTCACCGTTGCAGATCCCAGGGTGATTGAGAGATTGTGGGAGATGGGCGGTTTGGCCGGGATGATGAGAAATTCGGTTTTGGCAAGGTTCAGCTGGAAGTGGTGCTTGGTCATCCAGGCGGAGATGTCTGTGAGGCAGGCCTCAATCCTAGCTGAGATCCCCGGATCAGTCGGGGGGAACCACAGGTACAGCTGCGTGTCATCAGCGTAGCAGGAGAAGCCATGGGAGGTGATGATTAGTCCAAATGAGGTTGTGTACAGGAAGAAGAGGAGGGGGCCAAGGACGGAGCCCTGTGGGACACCAGTGGAGAGCTGGCGGGGGTCAGACACATCGCCTCCCCAGGAGACCTGGTAGGATCTATCGGACAGGTATGATGAGATCCACTGAAGTGCAGTGCCAGTGATGCCCAGGGTCTGGCGAGCAGGATCTGATGGTTGACCGTATCTGCAGAGAGGTCGAGCAGAATGATGACGGATGACCTCGAGGCCGCTTTGGCAGACTGGAGGGCTGTGGTGACTGACAGGAGGGCAGTTTCAGTGGAGTGGCCCGTCTTGAAGCCCGATTGGTGGAGGTCAAGCAGGTTGTTCTGAGTGAGAAAGTTTGACAGTTGGTTAGATACAGCGCGTTCAATTGTTTTAGAAAAGAAGGGTAGAAGTGATACCGGTCTGTAGTTCTGGAGGACAGCAGGGTTAAGGGAGGGTTTTTTGAGTAGGGGGGATCTATCTATCTAGAGAGTTGTTCTTTGAGTGAAAAGATTAAGAGTTAATTACATTAAACGGTGTTACATTAAAAACCATATACAAACTAGAGAGGGTACAATTTCTGGGGAAATTGTAGGGTGTGCTTGCTTGCGTCGGTTGCAGATTGGTCCATCCCCTAAAGTTTTTCCCTTCTAGTGATATTTTCACCTGCATTGAAAAAAGCTGAACCCCCTTTGAAAAAGCTATTGCAACAAAGTTAGCACCGGCAGTATTACAGATGGATTCGTGATTCAAACAGTACCATCTGCTAACTCAAAATATGCCCCCAAAAATGTAATGCTTGACATTTATTTAGGGGGAAATGGCTAATTCAAAAGAAGTTAGCTGGAAGCGATCATTGTCGGTAGCAAAATGCGACCATTTGGCCTCAGTCAAGAGTCCCTGCGTGGAGAGGCTGACCCCGGTAAATTGTGCTACGAGCAAGCTAGCTGCTGTTGCTAGCCAAACCTCACCAAAGAGTATAGAAGAACAATAAAGTTATTTGACTTCACTGAGAGGATTGTTTGACTGCGCCGGAAATGAGAAACGTTTCTTTAGACATAAAGTTTAGGCTGTGGCATTGAAGACAGAGATGCACCACACAAGCATGAGTTTAAATACATTATTTAATGTGACATTACTTACTGTACATGCAAGTCTTAAATTTGCTTAAATGTCTGATGCTTGTTAGTACACCATGGTACGGTACTATACGATACTCGCTGTGCAACAGCACATCTATGCACCTATCCATGTGTCGTTGCTAATGTGTGCTGACGTTGTGACTGAGTTCCCTTTGTGGACACAAGGAACTTTTTGCCACAAAAACATTGTAACTTCTTAAACCGTGCAACGGAACGTAAATCCCAATAGAAGCAACATGATTGGGACCAGGACGAACATTTTGACACCGACGTTGTGTATGTAGTCCAAATATTGAGGGATCCTTAGGGGTGGGAAAATAATAATAATATACAGTACCAGTCAAAAGTTTGGACACATTTTCCTGTGTAAAAACATTTGACTGGACTGTATATATGAGAGAACAATTGTGCTCGTCGAAGGCGTGAGCACACCCAATTACAAATATTAAAGTAAAACATTTACATTTTGGGGGTTTTGGTCCTTAAACTTTGATTTGAAAAGTTGGTTAAAGTTTTGACCTGCCCATGAACCCGCCCTTCACCCCTCCACAATTTCACCCTCTTGTCCAAATATGGTCACTTCCGGCTCCAAAAACCCAAGATGGCAACCAGGAAGTGCAAAAATCAAAGGCTTCAAAACAGGCTTTCACAAACCATGTAAGTCCATTCTTTATATACAGTCTATGTTTCGAACTTAAGTTATTGTTAACTTACTGTCAGTTGTCTCATTTATGCGAATGCGATACAGAAAATACTAGACTATTTACAGCATTGCAGACATTTTTACAGAGATATAATACATTTGGATCAATATAAGCAGACATAATATTGTTGACATTTCTGACATCTAAGGGCTGGACAACATCTGTTTTGTAAATTGTAATTTGTACAATTTGTAATTGTGATGTTTTCAGAATGTATAGCACTTATTTACAGTAAAAGATTAGTAGAAAACTATTATTTATATGTTATCAGTGGTTTTAATGGTCTGGCCCACTGGAGATCAAATTGGACTGAATATGACCAATGACCCTGCTATAAACAGTATCCACCTTGCACCACCAAAAATGGAGAATAAAGTAATTACTTTAATCATCCTAACCCTTCTAAAAGTAACTATACAGCCAATACACTGTATATTCAGCTATTTTCATTACCCCTTACAACAGGCATTGACTGTATATGTTAAATTAACAAGAGTTGCATAACGAACCGTCTGTTGCCTTGCATTGATATGAGTTTGTTTACGGCCTCACTTGGTTCAAAATGTAGTCCAAACTCCAAGAGTCCTTTTATCTGTTGGGGTTAATAGAGGAAAATACGACCTCTAGACAAAAAAGCAGATACAATTATTTATTTTCTAATTTTCAAGTGTGACCTTCTACTGGTAACAATAAGAGAAGGTATTTGGTGTAATTACATTACATTAAGTTAAGTTATTTCATAAGTGAACAATGATATTTAAGGATGATTAAAGTAATTACTTTATTCTTCCTTTATGGTGGTGCATGGTGGACACCACCACCATAAAGGTGCAGGGGTGGCTAACTAATTTGAGTTAATTGGTCACGTTCAATCCAATTTGATCTCAACACTCAACACTGATGTGTTATCTTGCCAAACATTGTGTATTTAGTGAGAGTTTGCAGGGCAAATACATTGAATCAATTGAATCTTGCCCATGAGCTATCCTCTCTGGACTCAAGTCCGAGTCTCAATCCGACTATTTGTCACGATGAAAAAGAAAGAAATGAAACTAAAATAAACTGGACAGGAGTTTAAAAAGTATTTTTTATTTAAGGCAGGGGACCACTTCAAGAAATTATTATAATGTTGGACTCCTGTTGAGTTTCATGGGAATGTGGTTGTTGAGGTGTAACTCTTTCCTTGGGCCACCGTGGACCTCCAACTCACAAAGGCTGAGATACTTCTCCTTCCCTGGGAGGACCACAGTGACGTAGCGCCCCTCCATCTCGCCACATGCAAACTCCCTCACCTCTCCCTCTTTCATCTCATGTATCACAGCACACCTGGTCAATAAGCACACAAACACAATGTAAGTAAATTGGTAGTGACCATTTTGTGGTCTAGATTATGTGAGCATTATCATACTATAAAGGATCATATCTTATCTCCTCACAGAGGGTTATCGACTCCCTCCTTTCCATTTCCGACGTGGATCTCAGCTCCTTCAATCCTCTCACCACAGCAATCCACTCTGTTGGTGATGGTGACGGAGGTGATACTATAAGTGTCCAACAAATCCACTCTCCACCAGGGGTTGGTCTCAGACTTTGTGTGTGTAGAGGAGCCACACATGTAATTTGCAACAGGCTTCCTGTCTATGGCGTTGCTGGCACTTCCCAGATTGTTATACTGGGACGACTGAGTAGCTGATCCAGATGAAGCCAGGTTCTCTGAAAGAAGCACGATTAAACACAGGCAATAATAAATAAATAAGTCATGGACAGCCAATTAGCCAAACTTTCCCAAAAGACATAATTTCAAGGTTATATTGTAAAGACCAAATGGCAATTATTTTGCATGGCAGTGAGGGCAAACAGCGATTGCTCCTTACCAGGTAATTGTTCATCATGACAAGCAGCACTGAAAACATTACTCCCTGGAACAGATCTATATGGCAGTTCTTCGGCCAAGAGATGAGTTGAGAGGGTTGTCAATGGCATGTTTGGAACAAACTATGTCAACTAATCTTGTCAAAATATGTAACTTAGAGTTCAGGCATCATGTACAATAGGACACATTCTATAAGGGTCCTCCATCCACCAAAAGTTCAGTGTCTTATAACTGTACTTTTTCAAGAGTAGTACATAAGCAGGGATCTTTTCAAATGCAACTTTAACAAATATGGAAGTGAACTGGAAAGTGGACATTTAACTTTGTACTGTATCTGGAGAAAATTACAGGTTTAATTTGAAACCTCCGGTGGATGTACAATATGTGCCAAGGAATTACTTGTTATCTTCCTTGTTGTGCCACCGTGGACCTCCACCTCACACAGGCTGAGATACTTCCCCTTCCCTGGGAGGACAACAGTGACGTAGCGCCCCTCCATCTCGCCACATGCAAACTCCCTCACCTCTCCATTTTTCATCTCATGTATCACAGCACACCTGGTCAATCACACATAAGCACACAAGCACATCATGTAAGTAAGTTGGTAATGACCATTTTGTGGAGGGCACACCTCACATTGTCTTGATCCTATTTGTAGAAACGCATCAGTACTGCCAGGTCCTGTATATTTAGAGGTTAATTCAAATGAGAAAAAGTTGTAGATTACGTGAGCATTATCATACTATAAAGGAACATATAGTATCGCCTCACAGAGGGTTATCGACTCCCTCCTTTCCATTTCCGACGTGGATCTCAGCTCCTTCAATCCTCTCACCACAGCAGTCCCCTCTGTTGCTGATGGTGACGGAGGTGATATTATAAGTGTCCAACAAATCCACTCTCCACCAGGGGTTGGTCTCAGACTTTGTGTGTGTACAGGAGCCACACATGTAATTTGAAACAGGCTTCCTGTCTATGGCGTTGCTGGCACTTCCCAGATTGTTATACTGGGACGACTGAGTAGCTGATCCAGATGAAGCCAGGTTCTCTGAAAGAAGCACGATTAAACACAGGCAATAATAAATAAATAAGTCATGGACAGCCAATTAGCCAAACTTTCCCAAAAGACATAATTTCAAGGTTATATTGTAAAGACCAAAGGCAATTATTTTGCATGGCAGTGAGGGCAAACAGCGATTGCTCCTTACCAGGTAATTGTTCATCAGGACAAGCAGCACTGAAAACATTTCTCCCTGGAACAGATCTATATGGCAGTTCTTCGGCCAAGAGATGAGTTGAGAGGGTTGTCAATGGCATGTTTGGAACAAACTATGTCAACTAATCTTGTCAAAATATGTAACTTAGAGTTCAGGCATCATGTACAATAGGACACATTCTATAAGGGTCCTCCATCCACCAAAAGTTCAGTGTCTTATAACTGTACTTTTTCAAGAGTAGTACATAAGCAGGGATCTTTTCAAATGCAACTTTAACAAATATGGAAGTGAACTGGAAAGTGGACATTTAACTTTGTACTGTATCTGGAGAAAATTACAGGTTTAATTTGAAACCTCCGGTGGATGTACAATATGTGCCAAGGAATTACTTGTTATCTTCCTTGTTGTGCCACCGTGGACCTCCACCTCACACAGGCTGAGATACTTCCCCTTCCCTGGGAGGACAACAGTGACGTAGCGCCCCTCCATCTCGCCACATGCAAACTCCCTCACCTCTCCATTTTTCATCTCATGTATCACAGCACACCTGGTCAATCACACATAAGCACACAAGCACATCATGTAAGTAAGTTGGTAATGACCATTTTGTGGAGGGCACACCTCACATTGTCTTGATCCTATTTGTAGAAACGCATCAGTACTGCCAGGTCCTGTATATTTAGAGGTTAATTAAAATGAGAAAAAGTTGTAGATTACGTGAGCATTATCATACTATAAAGGAAAATATAGTATCGCCTCACAGAGGGTTATCGACTCCCTCCTTTTCCATTTCCGACGTGGATCTCAGCTCCTTCAATCCTCTCACCACAGCAGTCCCCTCTGTTGCTGATGGTGACGGAGGTGATATTATAAGTGTCCAACAAATCCACTCTCCACCAGGGGTTGGTCTCAGACTTTGTGTGTGTACAGGAGCCACACATGTAATTTGCAACACGCTTCCTGTCTATGGCGTTGCTGGCACTTCCCAGATTGCTATACTGGGACGACTGAGTAGCTGATCCAGATGAAGCCAGGTTCTCTGAAAGAAGCACGATTAAACACAGGCAATAATAAATAAATAAGTCATGGACAGCCAATTAGCCAAACTTTCCCAAAAGACATAATTTCAAGGTTATATTGTAAAGACCAATGGCAATTATTTTGCATGGCAGTGAGGGCAAACAGCGATTGCTCCTTACCAGGTAATTGTTCATCAGGACAAGCAGCACTGAAAACATTTCTCCCTGGAACAGATCTATATGGCAGTTCTTCGGCCAAGAGATGAGTTGAGAGGGTTGTCAATGGCATGTTTGGAACAAACTATGTCAACTAATCTTGTCAAAATATGTAACTTAGAGTTCAGGCATCATGTACAATAGGACACATTCTATAAGGGTCCTCCATCCACCAAAAGTTCAGTGTCTTATAACTGTACTTTTTCAAGAGTAGTACATAAGCAGGGATCTTTTCAAATGCAACTTTAACAAATATGGAAGTGAACTGGAAAGTGGACATTTAACTTTGTACTGTATCTGGAGAAAATTACAGGTTTAATTTGAAACCTCCGGTGGATGTACAATATGTGCCAAGGAATTACTTGTTATCTTCCTTGTTGTGCCACCGTGGACCTCCACCTCACACAGGCTGAGATACTTCCCCTTCCCTGGGAGGACAACAGTGACGTAGCGCCCCTCCATCTCGCCACATGCAAACTCCCTCACCTCTCCATTTTTCATCTCATGTATCACAGCACACCTGGTCAATCAAACATAGGCACACAAGCACATCATGTAAGTAAGTTGGTAATGACCATTTTGTGGAGGGCACACCTCACATTGTCTTGATCCTATTTGTAGAAACGCATCAGTACTGCCAGGTCCTGTATATTTAGAGGTTAATTAAAATGAGAAAAAGTTGTAGATTACGTGAGCATTATCATACTATAAAGGAAAATATAGTATCGCCTCACAGAGGGTTATCGACTCCCTCCTTTCCATTTCCGACGTGGATCTCAGCTCCTTCAATCCTCTCACCACAGCAGTCCCCTCTGTTGCTGATGGTGACGGAGGTGATATTATAAGTGTCCAACAAATCCACTCTCCACCAGGGGTTGGTCTCAGACTTTGTGTGTGTACAGGAGCCACACATGTAATTTGCAACACGCTTCCTGTCTATGGCGTTGCTGGCACTACCCAGATTGCTATACTGGGACGACTGAGTAGCTGATCCAGATGAAGCCAGGTTCTCTGAAAGAAGCACGATTAAACACAGGCAATAATAAATAAATAAGTCATGGACAGCCAATTAGCCAAACTTTCCCAAAAGACATAATTTCAAGGTTATATTGTAAAGACCAAAGGCAATTATTTTGCATGGCAGTGAGGGCAAACAGCGATTGCTCCTTACCAGGTAATTGTTCATCAGGACAAGCAGCACTGAAAACATTTCTCCCTGGAACAGATCTATATGGCAGTTCTTCGGCCAAGAGATGAGTTGAGAGGGTTGTCAATGGCATGTTTGGAACAAACTATGTCAACTAATCTTGTCAAAATATGTAACTTAGAGTTCAGGCATCATGTACAATAGGACACATTCTATAAGGGTCCTCCATCCACCAAAAGTTCAGTGTCTTATAACTGTACTTTTTCAAGAGTAGTACATAAGCAGGGATCTTTTCAAATGCAACTTTAACAAATATGGAAGTGAACTGGAAAGTGGACATTTAACTTTGTACTGTATCTGGAGAAAATTACAGGTTTAATTTGAAACCTCCGGTGGATGTACAATATGTGCCAAGGAATTACTTGTTATCTTCCTTGTTGTGCCACCGTGGACCTCCACCTCACACAGGCTGAGATACTTCCCCTTCCCTGGGAGGACAACAGTGATGTAGCGCCCCTCCATCTCGCCACATGCAAACTCCCTCACCTCTCCATTTTTCATCTCATGTATCACAGCACACCTGGTCAATCAAACATAGGCACACAAGCACATCATGTAAGTAAGTTGGTAATGACCATTTTGTGGAGGGCACACCTCACATTGTCTTGATCCTATTTGTAGAAACGCATCAGTACTGCCAGGTCCTGTATATTTAGAGGTTAATTAAAATGAGAAAAAGTTGTAGATTACGTGAGCATTATCATACTATAAAGGAAAATATAGTATCGCCTCACAGAGGGTTATCGACTCCCTCCTTTCCATTTCCGACGTGGATCTCAGCTCCTTCAATCCTCTCACCACAGCAGTCCCCTCTGTTGCTGATGGTGACGGAGGTGATATTATAAGTGTCCAACAAATCCACTCTCCACCAGGGGTTGGTCTCAGACTTTGTGTGTGTACAGGAGCCACACATGTAATTTGAAACAGGCTTCCTGTCTATGGCGTTGCTGGCACTACCCAGATTGCTATACTGGGACGACTGAGTAGCTGATCCAGATGAAGCCAGGTTCTCTGAAAGAAGCACGATTAAACACAGGCAATAATAAATAAATAAGTCATGGACAGCCAATTAGCCAAACTTTCCCAAAAGACATAATTTCAAGGTTATATTGTAAAGACCAAAGGCAATTATTTTGCATGGCAGTGAGGGCAAACAGCGATTGCTCCTTACCAGGTAATTGTTCATCAGGACAAGCAGCACTGAAAACATTTCTCCCTGGAACAGATCTATATGGCAGTTCTTCGGCCAAGAGATGAGTTGAGAGGGTTGTCAATGGCATGTTTGGAACAAACTATGTCAACTAATCTTGTCAAAATATGTAACTTAGAGTTCAGGCATCATGTACAATAGGACACATTCTATAAGGGTCCTCCATCCACCAAAAGTTCAGTGTCTTATAACTGTACTTTTTCAAGAGTAGTACATAAGCAGGGATCTTTTCAAATGCAACTTTAACAAATATGGAAGTGAACTGGAAAGTGGACATTTAACTTTGTACTGTATCTGGAGAAAATTACAGGTTTAATTTGAAACCTCCGGTGGATGTACAATATGTGCCAAGGAATTACTTGTTATCTTCCTTGTTGTGCCACCGTGGACCTCCACCTCACACAGGCTGAGATACTTCCCCTTCCCTGGGAGGACAACAGTGATGTAGCGCCCCTCCATCTCGCCACATGCAAACTCCCTCACCTCTCCATTTTTCATCTCATGTATCACAGCACACCTGGTCAATCAACATAGGCACACAAGCACATCATGTAAGTAAGTTGGTAATGACCATTTTGTGGAGGGCACACCTCACATTGTCTTGATCCTATTTGTAGAAACGCATCAGTACTGCCAGGTCCTGTATATTTAGAGGTTAATTAAAATGAGAAAAAGTTGTAGATTACGTGAGCATTATCATACTATAAAGGAAAATATAGTATCGCCTCACAGAGGGTTATCGACTCCCTCCTTTCCATTTCCGACGTGGATCTCAGCTCCTTCAATCCTCTCACCACAGCAGTCCCCTCTGTTGCTGATGGTGACGGAGGTGATATTATAAGTGTCCAACAAATCCACTCTCCACCAGGGGTTGGTCTCAGACTTTGTGTGTGTACAGGAGCCACACATGTAATTTGCAACACGCTTCCTGTCTATGGCGTTGCTGGCACTTCCCAGATTGTTATACTGGGACGACTGAGTAGCTGATCCAGATAAAGCCAGGTTCTCTGAAAGAAGCACGATTAAACACAGGCAATAATAAATAAATAAGTCATGGACAGCCAATTAGCCAAACTTTCCCAAAAGACATAATTTCAAGGTTATATTGTAAAGACCAATGGCAATTATTTTGCATGGCAGTGAGGGCAAACAGCGATTGCTCCTTACCAGGTAATTGTTCATCATGACAAGTAGAACTGAAAACATTTCTCCCTGGAACAGATCTATATGGAAGTTCTTTGGCCAAGAGATGAGTTGAGAGAGTTGTCAATGGCATGTTTGGAACAAACTATGTCAACTAATCTTGTAAAAACTTATAATTTAGAGTTCAGGCATCATATACCATAGGTCATATTCTATAAGGGTCCTCCATCCATCTGAAAAGCAGTGTTTAATACCTTTTTCTAAAGTAGTATATGAGTAGCACCTTCTTCAGATGCATCTTCAACAGATACTTATGTGAATTGGAAACAGGACATTATATATTTCTATTGTACTTTATATCAAAAATATCCAAAATTATCATCCCCGTATATATTCTCTTATCTCAACAAATGTTTTGAGATAAGATTTTTGGGTGTAAATCACTATGCTATAGGCTCCTGCTGTACTAGTCTAAATCATCTAAAACTCTTTACGTAAATGCATGACCCTTCTATGACCATTGAGACATGATGCTGGAAAAAATATTGATAATTTGTGTAAAATGTTTTGGCCTTCTTTTTTTTCAGATGTATTGTATGATAAGCTTTAGAATCTACTTTTGTTGAACATCTTAAAAAATGACAGTGATCCCTTACTATTAACCATACGTATGTCCCTACTTCTGATATTGAGTTATAAACATCTATATTTGCTTCATAGTTTTTTCCACAAATTGTCTGGAATTGCTAAAAGTATTCTCCACTCCAATTGTAGGCTTATTTTCAATTAAATCATATTTCTACTAAGTTACAAGCCAAATTATCTGTGGATCTGAATAACAACTCAGTTTTACCTGTAGTTGGATGATTTTCCAAACACTGTCCAAACCATGCACCTCCAAACAGAAATAATAAAGAAATGTCCTTCATCTTTCTGAAAAAGGCGTTATTCAACATTATAATCAGGTCAATATTACACTCAACTATTTTATTTTCCTTAAGTTGTACAGTAACAGTATACAGGCGTGTTGAGTAGGCAGTAGCCATAAATCAGTCTTAAATAACTTATTGTCTCATGCCCCTCAGGTCGTTGATCAGCCCATGTTTACAGTCTCAAAGATCAAGATCAAAATGCAGCATGGCATCCAAAACTAATATTCCTTTAGCAAATTTGCAAAATTGCTTCACTAGTACGATTTGCTTACACCAGTTTGTTGGAGTTCAGAGGAAAGATCAAGGTCAAAGGAAAACATCTGGACAGCAAACATGAAGCAGATAACAATAAGCTTCCTTCATGTGGAGAAATGTGTCTTGACAAACATTTGTATTGTGAGTTGATACAGAACAAAAGTATGACTTTTACCCATTAGTGGTCTACTGTAGATAAGACATATTTTTATTTGATTTTTGTGTGATTGCAAAAGATTTGGAGTGGGATTCCCATAGCTCAATGCAGGTTTACAGCCTACAGTAGTACACATTGTGTTGTCATTGCCATTGTTAAGTAGGGAATCCCCAACATGGATTGCTGCACCTTTGATGCTCTCAGGACAGCAGTCCCCTCTGTTGGTGACACTGACCAAGGTGACAGTGTAGGTGTCCTTCAAGTCCACTTGTCACCAGGGGTCAGTTTCACCTCGGGTGTGGCTTGAGGATTGAGTAGCAAAACCTCCAATGGCAAAATTTTCTTGGATATAAAATATTAAGTGATCTGTAGAATGACTGAAATACAATGTTGCATTAAAGGTAGGCATGTTTTTCCATATTTGCTGACAAACTTCACATCCTGATAGCAACAAATAGGCCTAAATCTAAAGGTTTGACAATCAAATTAAATCAACCCTATATTTGTGGGCGTCGCAGGGCTGTGTGGCGTCATGAGACTAGCCGACCAGGGCAGGCAATAGTGAGGCAGTGCAACAGGGCAGGAAGGACAACTCAAACACTGGTTTCTCAGGAGGATGGCACTTTATTTGCTTCAGCAGATCCCAAAAACACTAAGTCCACAAAGTCCCTCTCTGGTTCCGTTTTCTCTCCCATGTGCTCTCTCTCCTCCTGGCTTTTCTTCCCCTCTGCTCTTTCCCCTCCCCCTTTATAGGTGGCTGACACACCTACACCTGTCCCCTTGGTGTGGGCTTCCGGGGGATGTGGTGTGGGCCGCGGCCACCAGGTTGGGGTGTTGCCACCTCTCTTGGTTGGGAATATACCGTCCCTCCACCACCTGTCCCCTGGTGATGCCACACAACCCTCCACCCAGGCCTGACGTCCTCGGCAGGGTAAACGAGGCCCAGAAGGCATCGCGGCGGGACAGGGCATCTGCGTTTCCATGGCGCCTCCCTGGTCTGTGAACAACAGAGAAGTTAAAAGACTGGAGGCTTAGGAACCATCTAGTTACCCTGCTGTTGGTTTCCTTGTTCTTAGCCATCCACTGCAATGGCGAATGATCGGTCACCAGAGTGAACCTCCTTCCTAGCAGGTAGTATTTCAGGGTTTCCAGGGCCCATTTAATGGCTAGGCACTCCTTCTCTACCGTGGCATAGTTCTTCTCCCTTGGTAGCAACTTCCGACTCAGGTACAGAATGGGGTGTTCCTCACCTTCATGGATCTGAGCCAGCACCGCACCCAGACCCACCTCAGAGGCGTCTGCCTGGACCACAAACTCCTTATTGAAGTCGGGGGCCGTAAGGACTGGTTGTGAGCACAAGGCCCTCTTTAGACTGCCGAACGCTTCCTCTGCAGCCGGGTTCCACTTCACAATCCGGCTGTGTTTCTTCGTAGTCAGTTCTGTGAGCGGGGCAGCTACGGTAGCAAAGGCAGGGATAAATCGCCTGTAATAACTCGCCAGGCCCAAAAATGACCTCACCTGTTTCTTGGTCAATGGTTGGGGCCAGTTCTGTATGGCCCCAAGTTTAGCTTCCTGAGGCTTGACGAGGCCCCGCCCGATGGTGTATCCCAAGTAATTGGTCTCACAGAATGCCAGCTTGCATTTCTTGGGATTTGCTGTCAAGCCAGCCTGTCTTAGGGACTCCAGGACCTTTTGCACCCGAGGTAGGTGGCTTTCCCAGTCTGGACTCTGAATCACCACGTCGTCTAGATAGGCCGAGGCAAAGTCCTGATGGGGTTCTAGCACCTGATCCATCAACCGCTGGAAGGTGGCCGGAGCTCCAAACAAACCAAATGGCATCATGCGGTACTGCCAAAGGCCTCCAGGGGTGGCAAAGGCAGTCTTCTCCTTCGAATCGGCAGACAAGGGAACCTGCCAATATCCCTTGGTGAGATCAAGGGTGGTTATGAACCGGGCCTGGCCCAGGCTTTCGATCAGTTCGTCGACTTGACGCATGGGGTAAGCATCAAAGTCCGACACTTCATTCACTTTTCTAAAATCGTTACAGAATCGTACGGTGTTGTCAGGCTTGCCTGTTAGGACGATGGGACTAGACCAGGCACTCTTAGACTTCTCAATCACATTCAGCTCCCACATCTTTCTTACCTCCTCCTCAATCAGTTTCTTGCGGGCCTCCGGCACCCGATACGGCTTTAGGTGGACCGTTTTTCCTGGAGGGGTGTGTATTTCGTGTTCCACCAGGTGGGTGCAACCCGGGAGGGCTGAAAAGACATCCTGATTGCCATCCACTAGCTCTTTTGCTTGTTGCAGTTGGTGAGGGGAGAGGTCTGGACCCCACTGCACTTCCTCCCTGGCCCGTTCCTTTGACTCCTGGGGGCCAAGACACAACAACGCCTCCCGAGCATGCCATTTCTTTAGGAGGTTCACATGGTAGATTTGCTCCGCTTTTCTCTTTCCCGGTTGTCGTACTTTGTAGTTGACTTCCCCCACTTTTTCGATTACTTCAAATGGGCCCTGCCATGTTGCCAAAAACTTACATTCCACCGTGGGAACCAGAACCAGGACTCTGTCTCCTGGGTTGAATTCTCTGGGTTGAGCAGTTCGGTCATAGGCCGCCCTCTGGTCCATCTGAGCTTTCTCCATGTGTTCCTTCACCAGGGGGATCACCGCGGCCATCCGTTCCCGCATCGCCCCTACATGTTCAATCATGGTGCGATGAGGACAGGGTTGCTCCTCCCAAGTCTCCTTGGCGATGTCTAGAAGACCCCTGGGTTTGTGTGAGTACAACAAGTCAAAGGGTGAGAAGCCGGTAGAAGACTGCGGAACTTCCCTTACCGCAAAAAGGAGGTAGGGGAGAAGCTGGTCCCAGTTTCTTCCGTCTTTGTCGATGGCCTTTCTCAACATGGCTTTGAGAGTCTTATTAAATCGCTCCACCAACCCGTCCGTCTGGGGGTGGTACACCGAGGTCCGCACCTGTTTTACTTGCAAAAGAGTACACATCTCCCTGGTTACTCTAGACATAAAGGGGGTCCCTTGGTCAGTGAGAATCTCCTTTGGAATCCCTACCCGACTGCAGAAAAGGAATAGCTCCTTGGCTATCTGTTTCGCATTCGCCTTTCTCAAGGGCACGGCTTCCGGATATCGGGTAGCGTAGTCCACTATGACCAAGATGTATTGGTGTCCACGAGCACTCTTGGGTAGGGGTCCCACAATATCCATCCCCACCCTTTTAAAGGGTGTTGCTATGATGGGTAACGGTACCAGGGGATTCCTGTAAGTCTGCTTTGGCGCCTTCACCTGGCAATCTGGACAGCTGCGACAGTAGTTTTCTACCTCCTTGTGAACGCCCGGCCAAAAGAACCTCTGTAATACTCTTTCCTTAGTCTTCTCCACCCCCAAGTGGGCCCCGAGCACGTGAGTATGGGCTAAATGAAGGACTGTGGGTCGATGAGGTTGTGGCACTAGGAGCTGCTCAATAACTTTCTCATTACTTTTTATGGCCTGGTACAAGAGGCCATTTTTTATAGCAAAGTGAGGGTAGGAAGGAATTAACTTAAGGTTAAGAAATTAACC